>JABCPU010000362.1:0-68669 GCA_016800925.1 Suillus spraguei | reverse complement strand
CTATTTGCATTTGAACATTTCTCTGTTCGAACCACACTCATTGATTTAACTGCTGGTAACTTTACTGCTCGAAGTACCGCGCAACTTTCGACTTCACTACTCGTAACCGGACCGTGGCCAGTGATCTCACTGGGTCACTTTCTCTCTTGTCTGCATTCCCGCTCGTACGGAAGTTGCCGCTACCGCTACCGCACCGCCAGTAGTTATAACATTTCGTCTCACCCAAGCAACTTTGTTCCTGCCCTCGCTAGTTAACCGTTGCAGCTATTGTTACCGCGCGTGTACCGCTGACACCGCGCTAGTACCACCAACATACCGCTACCGCCGCTAATATCGGAAATCAGAATCCTAGCAACCATCTAGTACTTCATTGTTTCCTTTGCACTAACTTAGAAGGAATTGCTTCTATCTGCAGTCCTCTTGGGTCAAACATCTCACTCGCGCCTTTAGTAGGATTAACGCTGCGCTTATACTTAGGCCAGCGCTAGTTTATTAGTTTCAGCGCCAAAAGCTGTGCTGTGTCTACATAGAACTGGGTTGCAGAGGTGCATACTATTTGGCTGGCCACTGCGACGGGTGTAGAGGTATAGTCCAGTAAGCCTCTACTATGTCTTGGGTTGTGGCCTCAGATCCCAGGGGAAGGGTTGCAATGAGTTGATAGATGGTAGGAAACTTACTGTGTTTGGAGAGTGCGGGAAAGAGAAATTCTGGACTAGCCAAAACTTTCCAGGTTTCCCTGGCTTGGGAATAATGGAATGCGGGGACAATTGAAAGGGACCCAGGAGACTTTGCAATGCTTCAGCTGACAATGGGCCGATGTACCTTCCTTTGACAGACTCTTTCAGAATGATGGCTTCAAACTCATTTTTGTACTCGCTAATGGACTCTTTGTTGTGGGGAGACTGTACAAGTGTTATAGCAGAAAAATCTAACCTAAAGCCTAAACATAATCCCTCTGGTATCTTAGCGAAGCATTCGAGGATGACTGCTTGCAGCGGTTCACGCGCCCATGCATCTGCTTTATATGGGGTTAGAGGATGCCTCCGCCTGTGCTCTAGGGCACTTCTGGGCTCCGTGGGTTGTGGCTCTGCAGCTGGAACAGACATGGCGGATGTCATGCCTGGGGGTGGTGCACCCTTCGTCCCTCTGCCACGCTGTGCATAGCTGTTTCTGTCTTTGGTCCAAAGACCTTTGTGGGTGTGCTCTGAATGGGTCTGGTGTTGTTTGTCCCATGTTTGGGCCGACGTGCACTTGATGGTGTGGTGTAACGAACATATTGGTGCTGGGCTTAAAACCCCATATTTTGACACTCGTCTCACATCTACAGGAGTTACCACTTATCCATGGCCGTCTTACCCCTTTAGCAGTACTGGCAGCATCCCATGCTTACCGCACACCGTACCGACTGCTGCACCACATTCCACAAACCGATGTCCTTCCATGTCCTTGCCATGTCTGCATACCTCCATTTGGTGCGTAGTTTGTTTTCTGTTCATTATCACTGATTCCATGGCAAGCATTATTACATGTTGCCTCATGCCGCAGCACCTCGTGCTATGTATACTTATGGCAGTTACTACACTCCAGCACTACTGATCTCGCCTAGAGTATTCCAAGTACATGTAATTTAGGATATAAGCGCCGTGTACCCCACACAATACGGTACCTGATTTTACACCATTGCACGTACTATAGGTCAGGATTACTGTCTAGCTCTGGATCTACCCAGTAGTGGACATAGTCTTTAAAGTTTCCTTATCGCTCGTTAATACATCACGCTTGTTCTCTGTTACTGTTGGCATACCGCCGGACTTTCGACTGTTACTTTGACTGAACTTCCCACAAACCGCTACTTTACCGCTGAAAGTACCGTGGACTTCTTTACTGTTTCATTGCACCACTCGCAACCTTACCACTACCGCAGAGACCACCGCTCGACATCGCTCGCCCAACACAACTGTTACTGACCTTATCTCGACGACGGTAGCACCGCTACTCACGACGCTAGTTTCGGCGGTATCATCGCTGACCGCGGCAACTTACCGCTGACCATGACACTTGTTTCGCACATAAGTTAGGCTCAAACTTGACCATACTAATTAGGCATCCCCCTTTAGGGTCAAACACTCTTGTTCTTACAAGTGAAGCAGACTAGGTAGAGTGCAAGACTCGCATACTAGCTCAGGCCGTGGTTTATCTACAGCCCAGGCTAGATTGTATCTTTACAGTGGTGCAGGTGTCTTCTGAGGCAAACTGCGCAGCATGGGATGGGGCCGGAAGAAGAAGGATTGTGATGTGTGCATACCTTCTTGTTACTCCCCAAGTAGTCCTCTGCTGGCTGGAAAGCTCTCTTCTGCCCTGTCAGGTGCTGTGATGCTCCCTGCAGCTGCTGGTGCAGTAAGGTTTGGTTGTTTGTAACATGGTTGGCGGCCGCTTGCTGTGATAGCAGGTCCGGTGATGGGCAGTGCATTATGCCGCTGTAAAGATACAACCTAACCTGGGCTGTAGCTAAACTACCTCCTAAGTTAGTATGTGAGTCTTGCGCTCCATCTAGTCTGCTTCACTTGTGAGAACAAGAGTGTTCAACCATAAAGGGGGATGCCTATTAGTATGGTCAAGTTCGAGTCTAACTTATGTGGAAATGAAGCACTGTGGTCAGCGATGATGCCACCGGAACTAGCGTCGTGTGTAGTGGTGCTACCGTGGTCGAGGTATAGTCAGACACAGTTGCGTCGAGTGAGCGATGTCGAGCGATGATATCAGCAGTAACAGTAAAGCTGCGAGCGGTGCGAAAAAACAGTAAAGAAAGCCATGGTACTTTCAGCGGTAAAGTAGCGGTGCGTGAGAAGTTCAGTCAAAATAACAGTCAAAAGTCCAGTGGTATGCCAGCGGTAATGGAGAACGAGCATGATAGATTAACGAGCAATAAGGAACTTTAAAGACTACGTCTACTACTGGGTGGATTCAGAGCTAGACAATAATCCTGACCTATAGTACATGCAATGGTGTAAAATCAGGTACAGTATTGTGCGGGTACGTGGTGCTTATATCCTAAATCATATGTATCCGGAATACTCTAGGTGAGATCAGTAGCGCTCTAGTGTAGTAACCACCATACCAGAGGCTTATTTCAATAGCGGAAGTGGAAGAAGCATTCATTATGAAGTTGATGTTGGGAAATCAGAAGCTGAATGCTGGATGTCCAGACATTGGTGTTAAAGGGGGTGAAGATAGTCAGGATCAGATAATGGAGCCTTGGATGATGTTAGCTTTCGAAGATATATTATCATCCATTACTCAATAAAATACCAGATGATTGTAAGTGTGCTGGATATCAGACATTCATTTATCGAGACCCAGGTCTTGGAACTCAGCACACTTCACTCAAATTTTGGTAGTCAGAACTTCACGTCTCGCAGGGCAACACAAGCTTTGCATGCCGGTTTTCACATTCTGTAAGACAACTCAAGCACTGTGAAAGTCCATGTCAAGAGAGCACCTGCTGCTGCAGAAACTCACTAAGCTTGACTCAAACTAGCTACTCAGTAGTCAGTACTACATGTTTGCATCTGTACTGGGTGCTCAATTTTCTGGCACTTATGACCTTTATCATTAGATGACTTTGAATTATTACCTTCTCTGATTCGGATGATATGCAACTACCTCAGCTCCATCATGTCTACGATTATCATTCACCTGGGCCCACCTATCTAATATAATATAATATATAACACCCTCGGCCCTTCCATCCAATATAATATATATCTGGGCCCACCCGTGTTCACTTGCTAAGCAAGAACATTCAACCCAAGGAGTTGCCAGTCGGTACAGTCAGTTATGCCTCAAGAAAGGTGCTCTATAATTCCAAAGGATATGCCACAGGTAGTGGTGAGGAGGATACTGCCAATAGTGAGATAGGTGCAGATGATAGTGATAACAGCAATGGCTCCACCAAATAACAGTAGCAGAACATATCTGATCCATGTCCATATCCAATCCAAGTTCATATCTGAACTAACTAACTATTCCTGTGCACTTCTGAAATTAAGGGTACACACTCGGGTAAGGGCACAGCACATGAGCTGAGGCCAAGCCCCTTTGACCTTCTGACTCTCTAGTACAACCCATGTAAAGCTGGGACTTCTGAGTAGCCTCTGGTTTTGCATGGTTGTAACAATTACACATCATATGATAGCATTTGGGAGGCTACATAAATATTAATATTGTGATAGACATTATATGATGGGGTAGTGTGAGGCTTTTGACCCTCATGTACAGGAGGAGTATTCAAAGGCCACATGTAATGATGCACATTATATGATGGAGTGATGTGACATTTTTTACCCTCATGGATAGTGGGAGACTTGGAAGCCCACTTTCTATAAGAGGGTGGTGCAACATTATTTGAGCCTCATCCACAGTAGGAGCCTTGGAAGGCCACATTTTGACATGCACATGATATATGATAGAGTTGTCCGAAGTTTTTGACACCCATGCATAGTGGGAGCCTTGGAAGGCCACATTGTGAGCACATGATATGATAGAGTGGTACAATGTTTTTGACCCCCATGCACAGTGGGAGCCTTGGAAGGCCACATTTTGAGATGTACATGATATGATAGAGTGGTACAATGTTTTCGACCCACATGCATAGTGGGAGCCTTGGAAGGCCACATTTTGAGATGCACATAATATGATAGAGTGGTCCGAAGTTTTTGACCCCCATGCACAGTGGGAGCCTTGGAAGGCCACATTTTGAGGTGCACATGATATGATAGAGTGGTCCGAAGTTTTTGACCCCCATGCACAGTGGGAGCCTTGGAAGGCCACATTTTGACATGCACATAATATGATTGAGTGGTCCGAAGTTTTTGACCCCCATGCATAGTGGGAGCCTTGGAAGGCCACATTTTGAGCACATGATATGATAGAGTGGTACATTGTTTTTGACCCCCATGCACAGTGGGAGCCTTGGAAGGCCACATTTTGAGATGTACATGATATGATAGAGTGGTACAATGTTTTTGACCCACATGCACAGTGGGAGCCTTGGAAGGCCACATTTTGAGATGCACATGATATGATAGAGTTGTCTGAAGTCTTTGACCCCCATGCATAGTGGGAGCCTTGGAAGGCCACATTTTGACATGCACATAATATGATTGAGTGGTCCGAAGTTTTTGACCCCCATGCACAGTGGGAGCCTTGGAAGGCCACATTTTGAGCACATGATATGATAGAGTGGTACATTGTTTTTGACCCCCATGCACAGTGGGAGCCTTGGAAGGTCACATTTTGAGATGCACATGATATGATAGAGTTGTCTGAAGTCTTTGACCCCCATGCATAGTGGGAGCCTTGGAAGGCCACATTTTGAGGTGCACATAATATGATAGAGTGGTACAATGTTTATGACCCACATGCACAGTGGGAGCCTTGGAAGGCCACATTTTGAGATGCACATGATATGATAGAGTTGTCTGAAGTCTTTGACCCCCATGCACAGTGGGAGCCTTGGAAGGCCACATTTTGAGCACATGATATGATAGAGTGGTACAATGTTTTTGACCCACATGCACAGTGGGAGCCTTGGAAGGCACATTTTGACATGCACATGATGTGATTGAGTGGTCCGAAGTTTTTGACCCCCATGCATAGTGGGAGCCTTGGAAGGTCACATTTTGAGATGCACATGATATGATAGAGTGGTACAATGTTTTTGACCCCCATGCACAGTGGGAGCCTTGGAAGGCCACATTTTGACATGCACATAATATGATGAGTGGTCCGAAGTTTTTGACCCCCATGCATAGTGGGAGCCTTGGAAGGCCACATTTTGAGCACATGATATGATAGAGTGGTACATTGTTTTTGACCCACATGCACAGTGGGAGCCTTGGAAGGCCACATTTTGACATGCACATGATATGATAGAGTGGTACAATGTTTATGACCCACATGCACAGTGGGAGCCTTGGAAGGCCACATTTTGAGATGCACATGATATGATAGAGTGGTACAATGTTTTTGACCCCCATGCACAGTGGGAGCCTTGGAAGGCCAAAGATACAACAGTGCAAAATTGCTGAAAAGCCAATCCTAGCCAATCCTAGGAGGCCCCATACCTATGGCCAAACTTCTGAGAGCATCATCATCAATCCTACAAGTTCCTAGATCCTCCAACTCCAGAGCAGTCAAATAGACTAGCCTGCTCAAGGCAGCCAATCCATCTCTTGGAATCTGAAGACTTTCAGGATCTGAGGAAAAAAAATCCTCCTCCCAAGGCATTCTTAATCTGAGTGCCACCAGATTCTCCCAATCCAGAAATCCATCATCTTCATCATCCATTAGGTGCAAAGATGTCAAGACATTGAAGAAATGCAGAACAAAATCTGTTGAGCAATATTGTTGGTGGATGTTGATGCTGAGACCTTGACATATGATCCTATGATTGGATAAGATAGAGATGATGGCTGAAAAGCCAGTGTCGGTAGAAATAGATTCTGGGTCATGTGAAGGACGCTGGTCAGATTCTACATTAATGTAGAGAATGTGGGTCCGAATGTATTGGTTGGAAATAGACCCTGTCCCCTCCATGATTGATGACCCAGGAATAATGATCAAAGTCAGGGTGGTAAGCTGATCCAGAGATGCTATGGATGTCATTGATGTAGGTTGAGTGTAGCACAGAGTGAGATGATGCATAGACAAGCAGTTGGATAAGGAGTTTAAGATGATGTTGGTGTGAAATGAATCAGAGATGTAGACCAAGGTTTGCAAATGGCCCAGCAGGTGCACCACATCAGGAAATATAAGCATGTTGGATGGTAGTACCAGACTTTGAAGTCCTGGAAGCAGAAGTTGGTCCAGAAATTGGATTAAATGGTCTCTGTTGTCCTTTAACACCACATGGCTAAGATAAGGCATCAGGAAGCCTGCAGATCTGGACCTATTGTGCAAGGTCAACAGAGTCTGAAAAACATGCTTGTGCTGTGGCCTCAATGCTTTTCCATCTGCATAGATAGCTTTGACTTTCTGTGCATAGAAATGAAATCTTTCTAGGTCAGAGAGTTTTGGAGTCCTGAGAAATCTCTATATCACTGATAAGCATTTGAAAATTCCATGATACAATCAGATGACTCACCAACTCCCATGTCTTATTTGAATTTGTATGTTCTTGAATAAGATCATTTGGAAGGAGATAGATCAGAGGCTCCACAGAAGGCAATTGCTTCCACAGAAGCTGCAGGATGGCCTCAGATATGGCTGAAGATGTAGTGGCCAGTGCAGCAAAATCACCAAGTCCAAAAGAATCTTCATTGATGATCATAGCATGGACCATCTGTAAGATGAGAAAAACCACATCATGTGTGTTAAAGATACGATGCATCTTTGGGCTTTGTTCAAAATGAGAACTATCAAGGTGCTATCTATCAGATGAGGAAGAGCACCGTGGGAGATTTCCTAGCTTGTCTGATGCAAGTTTAGCTTATCAATATGGATTGCTTGTCTTTCTGTAGCAACCAACTTTTCTTCTGTGTTTCATTGTATTTAGTACATCTATGCCTTCCATTCAAGCACATTTATGATATTCTTATCTTGGTCTGTGTGCTTAGACCTCATGTATATAAACAATGTCAACAAAATATTGTGCTACTAGTCAGATGAAATCTGGTAAACTAGCTTCAAGTTTTGAATTGTTTGCAGCATAGGGGCTATGGTAGGTCAAGGTTGATTTAAAGCTAAATATCTTGGAAACCATCTAGTGAATAAAGAGTCATTTGAAGTCCAGCATTCTTGACATCATTTATCATTCAAGTGAGCTTTCTCCTAACATTGGAAAGGTCACAGAAGATGATAGACCAAGTTTTGAACCACTCTCAATTTTTAGTTAGATGGTAGACATAATATCTGTGGTGGTCAGAGGTCTATCTAAAGCCACATGCTTCAGACATCATTCATAATTTAAATAAGCTTATTTCCATTATTTTAAAGATCATAGAAGATGATAGACAAAGTCTTGAAGCTCTAGGAATTGTTTGTCACATGATAGACTTGGTATCTATGTTGGCTAGAATTTTGTCTTGAGTTAGACATTCTATACATCATCTATCATTTATATAAGTTTCTCCCTATTATTGTCAAGGTCACCAAAGATGATGAACCAAGTTTGTAAGCTCCAGCAATGTTTTGTCAGATGATAGACTTGAAGCTTATAATAGCTAAAGGCAAATCTTAAGTCAGACATGGTAGACATGACCCATCATACAGAAAAGCTTCTCCCTACCATTTGAAAGGTCACTGAAGATGATACACCAAGTCTTGAAGCTTCAGGAAATTTTTATCAGATAATAGACTTGGTGCTTATAGTAGCTAAAGGCTGATCATAAGTCAAACATGCTAGACATGACCTATCAACTAGAAAAGTTGCTCTCTATTATTTAAAAGGTCACTGAAGAGCATATACTAAGTCTTGAAGCTCCAGGAATTTTTTGTCAGATGATAGACTTGGTGCCTGCAGTAGATGAAGACCTATTTTGAGTCAGATATTCTAGACATGACCTATCATATAGAGAAGCTTCTCCTAGTATTTTAAAGGTCACTGAAGATGATACAACAAGTCTTGAAGCTCTAGCAATTTGTTGGCAGGTAATAGCCTTATGCCTATAGTAGGTAGAGGCCATCTCAAGTCAGACATTCTGGACATGACCTATCATCTAGGAAAGCTGCTTCCTATTATTCTAAATGTCACTGAAGCTAATACACCAAGTCTTGAAGCTTCAGCAATTGTTTGTCAGATGATAGACTTGTGCCTATAGTAGGTGAGGACCATTTTGAGTCAGACATACTAGACATGACCTATCATATAGGAAAGTTTCTCCTAGTATTTTAAAGGTCACTGAAGATAATACACCAAGTTTTGAAGCTCCAGCAATTTTTTGTCAGCTGATAGACTTGGTGCATATAGTTGCTAGAGGCCCTCTCAAGTCAGACATACTAGACATGACCTATCATCTAGGAAAACTGTGTCCTACCATTTTAAAGGTCACTGAAGATGATACACCAAGTCTTGAAGCTCCAGTAATTTTTTGTCAGATGATAGACTTGGTGCCTATAGTAGGTAGAGGCCCATCTCAAGTCAGACATCTAGACATGACCTATCATCTAAGAAAACTGCTTCCTACCATTTTGAAGGTCACTGAAGTGATACACCAAGTCTTAAAGCTCTAGCAATTTTTTGTAAGATGATAGCCTTAGTGCCTATAGTAGGTAGAGGCCCATCTCAAGTCAGATATACTAGACATGACCTATCATCTAGGAAAACTGTGTCTTACCATTTTAAAGGTCCCTGAAGATGATACACCAAGTCTTGAAGCTCCAGCAATTTTTTGTCAGATGATAGCCTTAGTACCTATAGTAGGTAGAGGCCCATCTCAAGTTAGACATTCTAGACATGACCTATCATCTAAGAAAACTGCTTCCTACCATTTTCAAGGTCACTGAAGATGATACATCAAGTCTTGAAGCTCTAGCAATTTTTTGTAAGATGATAGCTTAGTGCCTATAGTAGGTAGAGGCCCATCTCAAGTCAGACATACTAGACATGACCTATCATCTAGGAAACTGTTCCTACCATTTTAAAGGTTACTGAAGATGATACACCAAGTCTTGAAGCTCCAGCATTTTTTATCAGATGATAGACTTAGTGCCTATAGTAGGTAGAGGCCTATCTCAAGTTAGACATTCTAGAAATGACCTATCATCTAAGAAAACTCTTCCTACCATCTTGAAGGTCACTAAAGATGATACACCAAGTCTTGGAGCTCTAGCAATTTTTTGTAGATGATAGACTTGGTGCTTATAGTGTAGAGGCCCTCTCAAGTCATACATCTAGACATGACCTATCATCTAGGATAACTGCTTCCTACCATTTTAAAGGTCACTGAAGATGATACACCAAGTCTTGAAGCTCCAGCAATTTTTTGTCAGATGATAGCCTTAGTACCTATAGTAGGTAGAGGCCCATCTCAAGTTAGACATACTAGACATGACCTATCATCTAGAAAACTGCTTCCTACATTTTAAAGGTCACTGAAGATGATACACCAAGTCTTGAAGCTCCAGCAATTTTTTGTCAGATGATAGACTTGTGCCTATAGTAGGTAGAGGCCAATCTCAAGTCAGACATTCTAGACATGACCTATCATCTAAGAAAACTGCTTCCTACCATTGTGAAGGTCACTGAAGATGATACACCAAGTCTTGAAGCTCCAGTAATTTTTTGTCAGATGATAGACTTGGTGCATATAGTAGCTAGAGGCCCATCCCAAGTCAGACATACTAGACATGACCTATCATCTAAGAAAACTGTTTCCTACCATTTTGAAGGTCACTAAGATGATACATCAAGTCTTGAAGCTCTAGCAATTTTTTGTAAGATGATAGACTTAGTGCCTATAGTAGGTAGATGCTCATCCAAGTCAGACATACTAGACATGACCTATCATATAAGAAAACTGCTTCCTACCATTTTCAAGGTCACTAAAGATGATACACCAAGTCTTGAAGCTCCAGCAATTTTTTGTCAGATGATAGACCTAGAGTCTATAGTAGTGGTAGGTACATTTGAAGATACACATCTCAGGTACCATCAACTATGCAACCAGGCTTCTTCCCATTGTTTTGAAGGTCATAGAAGACAACACACCAAGTTTTGAAGCTCCAGCAATTTTTTGTAAGATGATTGCTCACCCTCTCCCCTGGACCAGCAGACATAATATGACAATATTAGAAATGAGTGCAAAATCATATATCCCCATCACTATAGTATATATACCAGTGCATCTGTTAGATATTTGATGTCCTATGATGGAGTTATACTGTCCTAATATAGTGATTGAGTTAAATCACTCAGTTAACAGTAAAATGATCATAACTCATGTTTCTGACCACCAATTTCCTTAAAAGTTGGTGCAATGGAATCCCAGTGATGTACTCTATCAAATGAGACATCCAAAACAATATGAAAATGTGTTGAGATATATATAATATATAGCCATATAGTGTATAAAGAGTCATATAGCAACCTGACACACAATGCAAGGCAGCGCAAGCGAAGTTGTTGGAACGGTAAGGCTATCACATTCAGGGCCTATGGAAGGAAAATAGACTCAACGAGGTTAGTCCATAGAAAAGGCTGGAGACACCAGGCAAATCGGAAGCGAACATGCCGCTGAGTAGTTCAGTTCATCCCAAGGGGATATCAAATAAAAACAGGGCAACTAGCAGCACATCGGTAATGTAGGGCCATCTGCAAAACGACTGAAATGAAAGCTTAACTTGCACGCATAACAGACACTTACAAATGCTAATGAGTTCGCTGGTGGGCACTCTGAAGACAACATAAGCTTGACTTGATCTCTAAAATAATATAGACGACACGGTGCAGTTGAGCCGCAATGAAATAGAGAATAGAGAATGCAACTAGTGCAAGTGTGAGTGCGATCCATTGATGGACCTGCGGCGGTGACAAACTGCGATCGTACTAGCATGACCAAAAGTGGGTGCTTACGAACGCAAACCTGAACTATGCCAAATATGAACTGTTTTAAAGAATGTCAGAGGGCACTTCGCCCAATCGGCGTTTCAGATGTATTTTCTGAGTAGGAGCGACATCCATTGATATGCCAGAGCATTGCAGACAAGCAGATTGGACGAGCGACAGCAAAATGCAAAGTTTGCTCTGAGGCATAAGATCAAAGGCATGAGAGTTGACTGAGCATGGGGTCTTATTGAGAGGGAACGATACACACAGAGTCGAATAATGAAAGCCACAGGCGTAGCACATGTTTGAGGAAGAGAACCGCATGTCAGAAACACATGTAACAACTGTTGGAATAGGACAAAAGGGAAGCATGGACGAACAAGAACATACAGAGTCTAGCAAGATTGAGCGACACTAAGACGACGACAAACAAAGGATACAGGCAACGGCAGAAACAAAACTCTAAAGAAGCACAAAGGACGCGAAATTGAACGACAAATATGAGTTCATCACATGCCAGGAATAATGACGACCTCATCTGCACCAGTGTCTTGTGCGTCAACGGCAGCATGCCGTATCCTAGGCTTCTTCTTCTGTGATTTCTTGCCATGGCCAGAGGTGGAAGAGCCAGAGGATGCACCTGCGATAGGATGGTTGGTTATTTGATATCACTGAAGTGAAGTCTAATGGGACGTACCTGTGTGGGTCCTCGGACGTTTAGTAGTAGAGGAACCAGTGGCAGGTGGAGCGGGAGCAGGAGCAGCAGCTAAGAGGGTTAGGTTTGGACTTGGCGATGAGATATTAAAGCATGATACTAAACGCACCAGGCTGGACAACAGACGAGACCTCTTCTACCAACTGAGTCAAAGGCTGAGTGGGGACAAGTTTGGAGGCTGTCAAAAGCAAACACACGGAGAAAGAGGTTTAGGACGCGCTGACAACAGTTCTATAAGCGTCTTACACTCGGGTCCAGGAGTGGCGAGAAGTTCTTCAACAGAAGCATCAGGGTCAGCAGCACGGCTGCTTTGAGAAGTGGCCAGTTCATCGACATCCTCCTGTTCGAACCAAGTGGTATCATCCGTAGCACAACCTTTGGGCCGATCATCATCTTCAGTAGGGGGTGCCGAGGATGAGTTATGGATCGTACCCAAAAGATCATGGTCCTGTACTGTAGTTGAAACAATAGTTAGTATTGACTGTAAGCAAGAAGAATGGCAATGAGATTACAAGACAACGAAGACGTCTGAGACGCTAATAGAACTGTCTTATCAGCGGCCATGTTCTCTTCTGGAAGGAACTAAGTTGGTATGTCGATAGGGTTGGTGAGTCACGTACCACTAACTAGGCTATGGTCCGCATATACAACGGTTGTATCAGAGGCCTTTGGCAGAGTAGCGTCGCCAAGAATGATGTCGGTGTCATGAGTGGTGTCGTCCACTACACTGGGGGCGACAAGAGCTTCATTGTCTTGCCTGCCATCATCGCTAAGCACATCAGATGAATTATCTGTGAGAAGTAATGTTGGTTAGCCAGAATATATGCACAGAAGACGATGGGAGTCTGGTAAGCAAGAAATATATTCTAACACTCACCTTGTGTATTTACAGTATCTTCTGAAGTAGAAGGTGATGTACGTGCTTCACCTTCTACAGGAGCACGAACAGGAGATGCCTGACGTTTCTTGCGAGGAATGGGGCGAGGCTTTGGAGCAGACCTCTGAGCCTTCGGGGTCGTTTGATCTCGTGGCTCATTGTCATCGTCAGCACACTCGTCTTGACGACCTGTGGCCTTCGAAGGGCTGAAGACCTCTGTAGAAGGTGTCAAGGGCTGGCTAGGTTTGGCGCCCCCTTGAGTCTTCTTGCTGATAAGCTGACGAATGACATCTTCGTCTTGGTCTTCTTCAGCATCGTCATCATTGACATCGTTATATCCCTGTAGAGTAATTAATTAATTATATCGCAAGAAGACCTACGTTTCAATATATATATGTGCAGATAGAAAACTCACCGTCGTATGCGAATCATGAAGAGATGGTGGAAGAATGACGGGGAGAACAGTTGTGTCCTTCGACACGTTGAAAGCAAGCTCCGGGTTATCTGCTAACAAGCGGTTCCGTTGACGAGACATGTTGATGTAGAATCCCTAATAAATATGACAAGTCAGGTGTAGATATGATAATGAATGGTAATTGGGATAAAATGAATGGGAGACGCGCTCACTACAGTTGTGAAAGCGGCCACTTACTTGCATGAGATCAGTGAGGGGTCTAGCAAGATCTGCCGACATATCAGAGTTGGGGACACGTGATGCCTTCGCTCCTGGCATGTTGCTAATCATATTGACAAGCTTCTGCAGAGCTGCAAGGTCTGCAGTCTCCGAGGCAAGACGCTCCTCAGAGCGACGCTGCGCCTGAATGAACTCGTCATGCATGTCACAGATGACATCAGTTGGGTCGTCCAAAGCTTTGTCGAGAGTAAGTCCGTCATGCCATTTCCATTCTTTGACTGTGACAAGCTTCCTGTTACTGGTGAGTGTCTGCTTAGGCCGGACAGCTTCGGTGAGTTCCAGCTCGAAAACCCGTCGTAACGCGCCAATCGTAGGGTCCGCCAACAGCTGGGGCCGGTATTGCTCGGCATACACACGTTCCATTATGATTGCTTGAACGCAAGGCGTGGAGTCTCGTACATAGTTCTTCATCTTCGAGCTCGTCCAGTCCCACGAGGTGACATGCAACGCTAACGTGCCAACGATGGCCATGGACTCACCAGATAAGTCCTTTGGTTCAACGACTCCCTTTTGCCTCCTCGCCTGAACTAGACCTATCAGCTGGTTGCACAACACCGTCTCAGTGCTGTGCATGTGGCCGACGGCTGCTTCAAAAGATTTTTTGTCGTGCGGGCGAGGGTCCATGGTCTGTGCGATTCTCAACATCGCATTGTTGAGTCGCAGGACCATGTCGTTCCGGTACCTCCATATGTAGTCGACGATCTGTATAATCAGTCCGTTCAGTACGTCAATCAAGTCTAATCTATTCCTGCTCACCTGAACGGCCACTACGCGTGACTGAAGCCTTGGTTCTGCATGCACGTTGCGTATCATGACAGCGGACCAGTCATCCATAGTGTGCATTTTGCCATGCAAAATGCGCCAGTAGTCAAGCAGGGGCTCAAACCATCTACTGATCTGTTGTGCGAGTAAGTATTGAGATATATATCTGTGAATGTATGTGTGAGCTTACCTCCGCAATCGCTAATTGAATCTTCGTTAGACTGCTCCAAATGTAGTCCAGCATCCACCCCGTCAACAAGGGCTCGGGTACGTGGTTAGAATCCTCTTCTGGAGTGAGATGGAGCTCAAGGCGAGCGGTGATGCTGTCTAGATGCTTGAGGATGGAATTTTCCTCAATCTCATTGGGCTTTTTGTCGGCCAGTGACCATACGCTTCGCAAGGTAAATATAACGTTAGAGCGATACTTGCTGAGTGCTTCAACGTATGTGGGGGACATCGTCAGCAAAGTATTCTCGACC
Source organism: Suillus spraguei (assembly GCA_016800925.1). NCBI lineage: Eukaryota > Fungi > Basidiomycota > Agaricomycetes > Boletales > Suillaceae > Suillus > Suillus spraguei. Next base: position 53,597 of record JABCPU010000362.1, on the reverse strand, counting down.
CCGTGAAATGCAGATTCCGCGTGCTTATCGATTTTAGGCATCACATCTGCCCAGATCGAGATATCCGCCTTCTCGATACTTGGAATGTCTGTCAATAACTCCCGCAAGCTTGCGAGTTTCTCGCGTGCAGGGACAACTCCCCTCTCTGCCTCGTTGAGCAAATGAGTGATTTCACCGTATGAAGGAAATGAATCTTGACATGCGAGTATGCGTAGTGTCAGGCAGCGACTTTCCATCAAGACAACGTATACCTTCAGATATGGTCAGTGTCTTCAATACTCGCCGCTCAATGACGTGTACTTACGCCCATGCAAATGTCAATGGATTTCGAGAGCCATGTCACAGAGAATTCGCGTCGCCTGCGATAGTGAGATCCCAATTGCAGGAGATGCCTAAAAAGTGTATAGCAAAGCCCCGTCTCATGCAAGACCTTTTGTAGACGTGCGTTCTTGTCTTTCTCCGTCCGCACGTCTATAAGCATTGAATGTGCTAATTCATCCCGTTCATTGGGGGCAGCCTTCAGGTAAGCTGCCCATATATCCTTCAAGACAGTGACCAGGACTTCCTCTTCCGTTTGCTTGTACTCGTGTAGGGTACTGTTACTGCTTAGGTGGTTTGCTAACCTGTCTCCTTTGGCCAGCAGTTTGTCTGTTACACGGTATGTCAGTATCTTACTTCTGTTATACCTAGAGTCGTATACGACTCTAGGCCGCGTTCACAACTGTTCTATGCGCGGAATAGGACACTCACCGCTATCGTACACGACGATGCCCCATTTGCCCAGGTCCACGAGCGTTCCAAGGACTGTCGACAGTTGTTGCCGACAGTTGTCGTACTCTACCTTATGATCCTCGGTAGTGTGCTTCAATCCCTTTATCCTCTCAATCTTCTTTGTTAACGATGTCTTTTCGTCTTGCAGACTGCGATGGTACTTTCGTAGAGCTGACAATCGATGTTGTCCCGATGCGACAACGATGACGTCTTGGTCGCTAATCTTCAGTTCTGGTACTACGTCAGGATCCAAGAAGTCGCTCGCAAGAGCATCGCAGTTTCCGATGCGCTTCTTGGAGATGATGATGGGGATCGCGGTAACGTCTTTCATCGGCACGATTCCTTTTGTTTTGAATGCTGATATTAATTTGTTCGTCTCTGTTTCGTTCTCAGGACGATCGTTGTAAATGCCGAATTTAAATCGGTGGGCAAACGTCAAGATATTCAGCCATGCAACGCCAGCCTTACATTTAGCAACCGAGGTATCCAATCTTTGTGTCTCTTTCCCCAAGTCATTCTCAGGCGCTTCTGCTCTCACAGGTCTTGTATCCAATTGAAGGTTGGCTACCGATCCCACCTGATAAGCGTTTAACATTTCATTTCAGTATGTCTTCTCATCTTCCTTAGAATTCGACTCACCACTGACGTTCCGGTCTTCTTTCCACCAGATCTTCTACCCTTGGGAGGCATTGGTAATGTATATAGCGATTGATGATGATGATTGTATCAACGAAACAAGGTTCGTCTCACTATCTGATGTCCTACAACTCAGATTGAAATATGCCCTCCGCCCTACACCCTTCCTCCCTCACCCGGCCTGACGGCTGCCCTTGGTTTGCAAATACATTGAGTATCCGCGAAGGTCACCTGACCTGATCACGTGACTATTTTTATTACATTTTAATCACATTTGATTTGTTTATATACCATAATATGTACCTATCGCCGCACTCACTACCGTTGTGAGGGCGGGTTATACATACAATTATATATAGTATACTTGCTACATTATAATTATGGGCGTACCATAATGTGTACCGCGTTCACTACTGTTTTATATGCGGCGTATATCCACATATTGATTCATAGCATGAGTATATCAAGCTAAGTTGATAAACCAACCAAGTAATAAAGACTTTATTTATGTATGAAGTATATACATGTATATACTTCACATAAATAAACTCTGTAATACATGGTCGGTTTATTAACTTAGCTTGATATACTCATGCTATGAATCAATATGTGGATATACGCCGCATATAAAACAGTAGTGAACGCGGTACACATTATATAGTATACTTGCTACATTATAATTATGGGCGTACCATAATGTGTACCGCGTTCACTACTGTTTTATATGCGGCGTATATCCACATATTGATTCATAGCATGAGTATATCAAGCTAAGTTAATAAACCAACCAAGTAATAAAGACTTTATTTATGTATGAAGTATATACATGTATATACTTCACATAAATAAACTCTGTAATACATGGTCGGTTTATTAACTTGGCTTGATATACTCATGCTATGAGTATTTTCTGGTTGCTCAGTGCTCTATATGTGTTGGTTATAATATTGTATTTAGACTATTTATTACTGTTTTGTAGGGCTTAAGGTAGATTATATATGAAGGTTTTGATGACCTACTTGAATATGAAGTTGTTTTTACGGGCCTTAGGGGTAACCAAACCACATTTTATACCTAACCCATTTACAGAAATCCTTATAATTGTGTACTATACTGATGCCCTCACCTTCCAGATTTCCTCAGGCAGTGACGGCGCTTGGACCCCAAGATCGCAACGCACCTATCGTACAGCCTACTCCCAGACCAGGGGTCGAGTACATTCATGAGAGTGGCTTGCCTAGTGCTAGACGCGTTCAAGGCTACCACCAAGGACAGTACCAGTCGTCTCAGGGCTCGTCGTCGTCGCAGCAGAGTGATTCCAGCTACCCTTATGAACCCAAAGGCAAGGGCAGGATGTGAGTGCGCCAGTGCCTCAGGCCCATGATCTCGTACTTCTGCATGTGTGTGGGGTCCTCTACGCATATCCTTTATCCATTTATTTTTGGTTTCTTCTCTCAAGCTTGATCGTAATGCGCACTTCTCCATGCCTTAATGAATTTCCTTGACGTTGTTTCCTTCCTTTTTTTCAACGCTACGGCTTTCCGCTTGTTTTTCTCTTCATTCCTGCTCGATGATATGGTATTGGTCTCACTGCAATGTTTGCGTTCACGTACTCACGACCGCATCTACTTACATTCCTGCAATTCACTATCGTCCATGCATCAATAATCACATATTTTCTGCCTCACAAACTGTATCCCAAGTCCCCATCATTGCTCCAATATATATCTATATCCAAAGATTTTCGTGTGCCGAGGCTTCTCAATCCCTCACCATCATTGGCAACAGAAATCGACTCGCACATCTCATGCACATCAATAACAGACAAATCTATGGAACAACAATGCCCCTTGATAGAGATATGTATGTATGATAAAGTGTCCAACGCTACGAAGACTTTTAAAAAGGCCGCCACCAGTTGGGTTTGACGATGGACCGGGAAGCACCGGCTGTAGTACCTCAGATCGACACGGTCTTGATAGGTTCCCAACTGCCCGGACCGAATCCTCTAGGTCCCAATGCCGCGTCAACAACATGCATCATCGCGAGGACGTTCTCATCCTCCCACTTCTTACCCACAAGCTGAACACCAACGGGTATGCCCTCCATCGCTTTGGGATCGTAAACAGGATTCTTGCCCAAGTACATATGGGTCTCGAACATTTTCGATCGGCCTGAGGCGCCTACTACAAAATCTGTTGACAGGTTGTCGGTATCTGGATTGACGCGCGTCACTGGTATGGTGCCGACAGGAGAGTCGATAACGTTGTACGTAATGGTAGCGGCTGCGAGCACGGACAAGTATGTCGCACCCTGGAGATTATGAGCTTCACAACCGAGAAGGAAGGTGCGGAAACTTACCCGTGAGGTATACTGGAAGGGACTGCACAGGTGCGATGATTCCATCGAAACCGTATTTGTCCCATACCTGGGGGGTATTAACAAAGGAAAGTCCCTGAATGTCAATACACTTATCTGTTCATACCACGCAGCGGCAACCTTATTCCGTTGGTCAGTGAAATCCGTGAATTCCAAAACAGACTTTCCCCGTGCCAACGAGAAGAAACGCGGGAAGAGGGAGTCGCCCAAGAACATCTTGGCGATCCAACAAGCCAGCTTACGAACGAAGGACGGTAATCTGGGACCCAAGGTGACCAAGAATAAACTGTCCTCCTGCAAGTCGGGTTTGTGAGATATAGCGGCATATCTTTACTTTAAACTTGCCATAGGGTCTGAATCAAGATGTGACAGCATCTTCTTATAACCGTCGGATGATGCGAGTCCCAGGAACACCTCCATCGCACTTGGTCTTGATAAATTGTCAGGACGGAGAATGAGGAGAGGTATAGAAGCGTACTCAAAGGAGATGTAAACTCAATACATTGATGTCCCTGCTTCCTGAGTGCTGAGACTGTCTCCAGTACTGCTCGTTTGCATGCAGGTGACGATTCCATCATGCCATCTATAAGGAACCTATAAGCAGCAAATCACGACGTTCCACATATATCATAGTACCTGACAGGTAATAGCCAAAGCGAAGCTTGGAAGGGAGCTCGACAGCGTGGTACGGCATGGGAACATTCTGGTGAGACGAGTCCTTTTTGGCCAAAGATAGTTTTGCAGAACAATTCACAGTCCTGAACAGACCTAGAAAATAGTCAAGAATGAGCCAAGTGATGCAGGTAGCGACTAACCGCGCTAATGACCCATGAGAAGATCGAATTACTTCGAATCCAGGCCGGACGGCTGTAAGACAAAGCCAGTTATCGTCTTAGTTGGAAAATCGAGAACATCACCTTCCTTGTGTACCAATAAACTAACACGTTCAGCCGTTGGCTTCAAAGAGTACACACCGCAATACGATGCTGGGATGCGCAAGCTTCCTCCGATATCAGAACCGATGCCCAAGGCGGATCCGTCCATGGCAAGCAAAGCTCCCTCTAGTGCCAGACGTTGTTATTTACTAAGATATTCACAAGCATATGACGAACCTCTACCAGAGCTGCCTCCGCATGTATACTTGTTGTTCCATGGGTTTGTCGTGCGACCCCAGAGAGGATTAGAGCATTCGAACGCGAGCATTGTCTGTGGTACATTGGTCTTCACGAAGATGATGGCACCAGCAGTCTGAGTTGAGCAACGACCTACAAGTAATGATAGAGAGAATGGGTGAATGTGATAATAAGGACATGCGCAAGCGTCTTTTTTGCCTGGGTTGTTGGCCCATGCTGTGAACCCAATGGTCGCGTCGTATCCCTCGATCTGGTCTACAGCAAAGTTCAAAAACGTATCGGTCGCACATGGAGCGATGTACAATTATCTTTGACGCTGACTGGAACACCATGAAAAGGTCCCCGCAGTGTCTTTGTGCTCGCAAACTCTGCATCAAGCTCCTTTGCTTGCTTTCGGGCGTCCTCATATAGGACTGTGAAAGGTGTTAGGATGGAAATACCAGAAGAGAATTGGCGAATCTACTCCCCTTCTGTAAGACAGTTTACCTTGGCCTGAGCTATAGCAGAACGCGCAATGTATGCCTCAAGGACTTCGGAAGACGTCCATTCTCCTTTAGCTATCCTTTGCACAATTTCACTAGCTACAGAGGTCACATCACAGCACCCGCGGCTTGTGCAGTGCGGCCAGTGCATACATCGATGTCGACATGTGCGTCGCTGACGGATTGAGCTTCGATAGCAGGAACCGAGCTTGACTGCCACCGTGGTCACAGACGATATAACGTGGTATAGGGAAACGGTCGACCAGTAAGTCCTGTGTGTACAGCCGTCAAAGTGAGTCAGAAGCGCAAAGTTGAATTGTCGCACCTGAGCATTTGTAACAGGGTTTTCCAACAGCTCTTTGAAGTTCTCATACCCATCCTGATCTTGGTAACCTGCCTTCCTCCATTGGGCCACCGTTTCACCGTGGAAAATAAGAGTATGGAAGGTGTCGAGGAGGAGAATGGCAAGACAGGCTGGGGCTCGACATCGAATGTGTACGACATCAAGTTGAATCATAATCAACGAGTTGTTTACATCTTCTTCGTTGAGAATATGTCTGTCAAATGACCTTTAAGCATCCAAATATAATACACAGCAGAGGTACACACCTGTAATCTACAAACTTCTGGCAGAGACGGATGAGCATGCGGTCGAGCCAGCGTGAAACATCTGGTGAGTCGTCTATTTCAGCCTTGAACACAGCTATCCTTGCCATAAGTACGGCAGCGGCTTCTTGGTCGAAGGACGAAGCAATGCTAGGAGAGTTCGCTTCTGCAAAATTCCGAGCGATTGTGGTGACACGCAAACGCATTTGCCCCGACGAGTGCTGATGATGGGTAACGAATTGAATAAGACCCCTTGATCCGGGGGACAATGGCTGGCCCGCAGGAGTAACGACCTCGAAGTAAATGGCAGCAGATGTCCTAGGTGTGATGGAGTTGATTCGCCAGGCTGATGTTTGACCCATACCGATTTCCGTCTCGCCAACGCAGGCAGATTTCTTCCCAATGGAGATTGCATGTCCGATAAGGCCAGAAACCTTCAGTTCTTTAGCTGTCTAATTAAATTCGAGTCAAAAAGTTGTGTAGAGTATGCGAGGCGACTTGCCTGTACGTCGAACGTCGCATTAAAACCCATCTGCAAGATGTCCTGGTCGTCCTTATTGAACACGCGCAGGAAGCTTTGCTTGAAATTGACGTGGCAAACGAATCAAATAGGACGATGACGCCGTTCGTCGAGTTGGGTAACGACTTCATCTCCAGCAAGCCCACTTGATCCATGCAGCCAGCAAATAGATCGACAGCGTGACCATTATTGGATGCTCTCTTCGCCGGACATTCATAGAACTAAAACAGAGAGAACTATGATGCTATCGAACATTGTTTCACTAATCTAGGACAAACCTTTAATGCACGTTTGTAGTGCTTGACGCTGTCCCGTTCGATGTCGTGATGAGAGCGGATAGGTTCCTTGAGTTCGTTACTGACAACTTGATCAACCTTACCTTGATTGTAAATTCTCCAACATCCAATTTCGTCAAGATAGTGCATAGTAGACTGATAATCTCAGCATCTGGGATCATTGGGTCCCATGCACCTGTAATATCCAAATCCTGTGACAAATTATACGAAATACCCATACCCCAGGGAAAGTGAGAAAACGCGTACTGCTCGTGAGAACTCGCGCATTCAGCCTTTTGACATCACAGGGTTGTCTCTCCTATAGACCTTGCCGACTTGCCAAATCTTCGCTTGGACAGTAGCACCAGCCATAGCTAGATACCGTGCCAAGGGAACGATGTGATCGTACCGAAGAGCAAGTTGCTCGCCCCCCTGGTCCATCAAGTCAAAAATGAGTTTCTGGTCCTCGCCGTACTTTCCGGCAAGCACGTCCTTGCGTTCAAATACAGGTGTGTCGAGGGCGCTCCCACCATAGGACGTAAATACATCCTTAACGATGCGCTCAACATGCTACCGGCAAAACATCTCCGCTGCGCCGTAATCGCGTGTGCCCTATGCAGCCTACTTGAGTACCCTTCAGAAGTGTATGATTGCAGTGCGCATTCGAACACACCTTTGCAGTTTTGAGGAGTAGTCGTTCCTTCTTCTTCCCAGCATCCTTGCTCCCGCCTGCGCTATTCATCGCAGCCATTGATTTCTTCAATTCACCAAGTCTCTCTTGACAGCGTCTATACTGGCCGGATCGGTATTTTGTAGTCGGAGATCGTTCAGTGCACCTGTTGCCTGTGCAATTTCAGCAGTGAGCGAATCTGAGACTTCAGTTGTCATTGTACGCGTCCCAATAGATTTTGGTATCAGAGTGCAAAAGTTGGTGGTCAATCGATATGATCTACAAAAAGCACGACCAGAGAACATAGAAAAGATAGATATAAGGATAAGCCACCACTTCATTACAGCAATGGTTTTCTCCATGCCTGTATCAGCCAATTCCACGTTCCGCACTAAAAATTTGCTGAAGTAGTCGACGTCTTTTTGCTTCGGAGGATATTTTGTGAATCCCTTGACCCATGACTCGATGATGGTCTGAACATCTCCAGTTTCCGTGAAGTACAATTTCTCCCCTGGCTGTTTGCCCTGCTGCTTCAAAAAAAGGAGGCTCCGGGTGCTTAGCCTAAGCAGGGGGTTTCTTGCGATAAGGCGCAGATGCGCGCGACTAGAAGCCTTGATGATCTTACGTTCTTGAAGGAGATTTCCACTTCTCGCATGTCGAGCCATGATCACCTGCTCGCGCTGCAAATCCACAGGTAATGCAGCAAACACATCTGGGTCGATATCAAGTTTGCGAAGCTCTGCGTCAGATACACGCATGTATGATGGGACTTCACGTTTTGCAAAGAGCGTGTTTTTACGGGGGGATACGCTCGTCCTATTCTTCGGTGCGAGTTGTTGAGTGATTCTTTTGACGTTGACGCCTTTGACCATGATTTTCGGTCGGACGTTATGAGAGGGTTGTTCCGGAGGCATTGGTGAGCGTGATCTACGCTGATATTCGACTTCTAGTTCCTTCCTGACATCATCTGGCAGCGCATCGAAGACGTCCTTGTCGACCTGAGAGAAAGAAGGGAGGTCCAATGTAGGTAATGGACGTGATGGACCGGCCTGATTCTGGAGTGGATCTTCTGGCGAAGGGTGTTCAGTGATGATCATAGGCATTGGAATGGCGCCTTGTTCAGTGTTATCTTGTACATTCGTCTTGGAGCTTCTGGCTTGGAAGGGCAACTTCACTTGCCCAGGGTCGGTGGCGTCAGGTGGCGACGGCGTATCTAGCTTCTGTATCTGAATGCCTCTTTCGGATCGAATCCCCAAGAACCCAGTAATGACCATGCGTGTTCACCGATATCCTTTGGGTCGCTTGTAGCTCTACCGTTTGTGCTACTTAGCAGAGTTTGCTTGCTGAATGTCTCACAGATGCCGTGCCCCATGAACTAAACGGTGAACATTCATCAGCACCCAATTTAAATACAGCCCATCTTCCTGAATACCTTAGGTGGCTCAACAGGTGCACTTGGATCGCGTTTCATAATCTTCAAAGTCAAAGAACGTCCACACATGTTGATAGCATTCAATCTCCGGGAAACTTCTTCAGCATCTGGTGGATGAATGCCTTAGCTTGGTCGTCGTTCTCAAAACGTATTCCATACTAGGTAAAGTCAGAGATCAGCAAGTACACAACCAAAACTACTTATCAGCAACTCATGTTGATATCACACGAGACAGACTTCCTCGGTTTGTCAGACTCGAGTTTTCGTTCATCAATGCCACGGATCGCATTGTACAAAGTTTCGCCAGTAGTCTTGCCAAGCGCATCGCACAGTGCGGTTTTACTTTTCTTAGCGAGTTCGCCGAGATTTGTGACTCCGAGTTTCTCGTTCGCTTTCTGGCGTGTGGAATGTCCGAAACCGTGGAGATCGTCGATATCTAACGGCGCGAGAACCTGTTCCATATCTTCTGATTTTAAGTGAAATGATCCCGCAGGCTTGGCCTTGCGTGTCGCGATGCGAGCAAGTTGTATGTTCTCCGCGATGCCAATGCTGACTATAGCTTGTGTCAGTAAGTGATGTCGGACACATCAATGTGAAGAACCTTCGCAACCTGTTCCTCTGACCGTATTTGTTCTGCAAGGGACCTTGCCGGATCATCCACGAATGCTAAGGAAGACGGTCGAATAGCGCACCGGGAAACACTCGTGGTGACCTCAATCAAAGCTTCGTCAACGGAGACAGCCTGGATATCATCCGCATGACGCATCAAAATGGTGTAGAAACGCAACGACAGCTGTTTGTATCTGATCTTTTATTGGATAGAGTATAATGAATGGAAAGACAAATACATACTTCTCGAACTCGTACGGTATAGTCATAAGATCAGGGCACAACCTACGTCCCTGCTGAAGGTTGAAGAGAGCTATCACTCGTAGCTCAATACATGAAAGAAATACGTGTGGCATACCTCATTCCATTCTTGATCCCAAATGACCTGGCTTCGTAGCTTGAACTGGCTATTTCGCTTGTACTCGATGCACCCCCTGTGCTCCCTTGCGAGTGACAAACGACAACCGGTTTGCCTCGCAACTCAGGGTGACTCAGAAGGCCGACGGAAACGAAAAAGCAATCAAAGTCGCAGTGCATCATAACACGCTTCAAGCTCGGGGCTTTTTCCTTTCCTTTCCTTTTTGATGGAGACCTCGCGGCGAGGTGCGCCCCACTCATGTTGGTACCACCACTCTTAGCCATGTCCTGAGTGTCGCCTATAGACTCATGTATCGACCAATTTTCAACTTCTTCTTGGGCTTGTTGAACCAAGTTTTTCAGCTCAGCTTTCCATGTGGACAGGTAGTGCAGTCGTGAGTGTTTGTAAAAACCCTCTACGAAATCTGGTGCCACAGAGGTATGTGCGGCTCTCCATTCAGGATTAGCCATCACGTGCTCTGCTAGCGGGTTCGATGTATGAGCGGCGTATCCAGGGACGCGTGCAGCATCTTTGTACGTGCCAGGATCCGTCACATAGAGCGGTCGAGGTGAATAATGTGCCGAAGACGTGGGGTCACCAGCCTCAGGGGTGGCAGTGCCTGAATCAGGCGTTGCAGGGACCTCACTTGATAGCTGTTCATGCTTACGCATACCAGAGCGTCCTGCTGTACGTAAATCCGTAGACAAATAACTTTGAGGCGTGTGCGCTCCTTGAGATTGCTCGACCCTGGCCCCAGGTTTGAAAATGTAATTCCTCCAGTGAATTAGTGTCCCTGCTGCGGCACTATCCACCAACCAACCAGGCCTCACGATCTTCATGTGCTTCCAATCTTTGATCTTCGTAGCCGTCAGTGAGCAAGTGATGATATGGGTCCTATGTAAGGAGTGATGAATCCCTCTGAGATGGCTGGAGTGATAGAAAAGGTGCAGGCACTAATGATTTCTTATCCAGGTAGGGCTGGAAAACACCCCCATGCATCACTATCAATTGACGTAGATCTTGAACTGAAGGATTTGTCCACCCGTTAATCTGTCAAAGTTGAGGCCCTGTATTCCTGCGGTAACAATGCAGATACGCACATATATTGAAAGACCACTAAAGATTTTTTTTCTGGCACCCACGTCTTGGCTTGCATCAAGGGTTGCATTTTGTATCTGCAGTTTGGCGCACTTGCGATGCATGTACTCTCCGAAATGTCCAAAGCGAGATGCGCCGTAAATCTCAGGATTACCTTCAGTGTCACCAAGTCCATGGGTCAAGGTCCCGTGTGATGTCGCCCCAACTTGCTGCTCGTCACTTTCATCACGGAGACGCTTGCGATTCAGGGACTCTTGGGGAGCTGTGATTTGATCTCCGGGTAGCACCACGTTCCTGAGAGCCTCGAGGAACTCTGGATCACCGGGACCAAAAAGGTCAGAGGAATCAGTAGACGCAGACGATTGAAATGGTTTCACCATCAACCTCCGTAAGGCAATACAATGATTTAGGAAGAGGCAAGCATGTGGTCTCCGTGTCCTGTACGACAACCCGGTAACCAGTGAAGCAAGCGTTGTTTGTCTTTATTTGTTGGAGGTCCAACAAATTGCAAATAAACCACTCCACTCCACATTGCCATGTGGGTTAGCAGGCACGTTAACGTAGAATAAGTAGGCTCTTCAGACTATCGCTATGATACATTATAAACACTGTACAACAATAGACACATCATCTAACCAAGGTGAGTCCATGTTCAAAGTCAGAACACGAGATACGCTCTTCGGATCATTACCAAGCGCCTGCCAAAGCAGTCGGAGGGCCAGACTCTTTTCATCTAGCTCTCTTGAGTTACTGCGTGCGGCTGCACGAGCCCACTGATCAACAATCGCACGTTGATTTGTGCCACATATGTCTGTGAACCCATCTGAACAGAGTATAAGATATTTGCGAGGAGCTCGGGGGGATGGATCAAGGGGATAATGAGTGACTTCCGGCGTGGACGAAATATATGGAGGCGTATGGTTCCTCATCAAGAATTCTTCCCAAGGAGATGTGTCGTGCTGACCAGGATATAAATTATAGAGAATACGTCGGGTGAACTCGGGTGGTTGTTTGAAGGGGGTGTCTCCCAGACCTGTTCAATCATCGAGTAGGTCAGCGGATAGTAAAGTATGAAAATATGAATGTAACATGCATCGAAAGGGTGCAATAGCTCCAAGCACACGACTATCCACAATACACTCCGGCTCACCAGGGTGCTCGTTCATGACGCGCTGGACCTCAAGCGGATTTTCCCCGTTATGAAATTGCGTCAAAACTTCCACGTTCCACGATTTTTGATCAGTCTCTGAGACCATCACTTGAATTCAAAAGTTAGCCGTCACGATGGACAATATCGTCACGCTTTACGTACGTCCTTGGCAGTCACCCAGGTTGGCAAGCCATAGATTTTGGTAATCAGGGTCAACAAGAGCTACGAGTGCAGTAGTACCATACATACACAGCCTTGCCTTCGTGTAATTTTGGCCTCCGGAAAGTTGATCATCGAGAACTTCCTGGATCTGCAAGTCCGACAAGCGAGATAAAGATGACAAACCGTCCGGGAAAAGTTCCAGGACGTCATTGGCGATGGCGTCATCAAAAGCGCGAATGGCCATCGAAAACATGTCCGCAATTAAAGGTGGCGGTACAACACGGTCACCGTGTTTCCGAGTGATCAACTCCAAGTGTTCCCGCACAATGATAGGCATGTGATGGGCCACATGCTCAACGGTATGGCTACCCAGGTGACCTGTGGATAATTCCTGGTAATGACACAATGACCAAGCACATTCTCAAAACTTGTGCCTACCATCAAAAACTGCAGACAGGGTCCAAACGCGTCCCTGAATATGTATCTGCTGAATTGCATAACGGTCTTGCGAGGGAGTCTCAGCGCAAGGTTGGAAGTTGAGGGCATCTGCACGCCACCGTCCCGTCGGGTCAAATTTGACGCTGTGGAGGTTGGAGGCTGCCGCCAGGTGATCCCAGGCAGCGTCATGGTTCAAATTTCGAAAGGGACGTGGCCAATCATCTGTAGGACTACACAGATTGCCAGGGATATCGCCGAAGGAGGCAAACGATGTAGGACCGGTATAGCAGGAGCATTCGGGGCTTCCACCCATGAGGCGCCAGTCACAAAAGAAGTAAGCGCAGGAGAAATGTGGGGAAGCGGAATCCCCACTTTGTTGTCGGACCGCTTATAAGTCATTGCTGCTGTCATGTGCAGTACTGGGCGTTAAAGTTCAACATTAATTACAGCAGTTTGCATAATAAGAGAGGCCGGCGGTATTTTCCAAAAAAAGCGTGCATTTGTTTTCGAAAAGTAGTCCTACAAAGATCGATTTTTATCTCAACAACGAAGCAAGCTATTTACATGGTCCAAGCGACAAAACTGATCAGAAAAATCGAACGCAGACGACCAGCGAAAAAACCAAGCGATTCGGTGAAGTTGGTGGTCACCTGCTCTCAGAGCCAACAGTCTACAACAACACTTTTTTCTCTGGTCAAACGTCTCCCTTACCCCACTATGAAAGGTCACACATCGTCGCAAGAACTATGCGAAATTATCATCCGAATGCTACCACTCCTTGACACGTCTGAAATCATGGCATACACTGGTTCAAGCAAATCGACAATAGAAAGGATTGCGCGATGCTATAAATTGACTGGGAAGCCGTAGAAAGTTAGAGGGGTAAGAATGGTAGAACTCGAATGATGGACTTGGAAGATATCGAGGTGCGTCCATATTCAATCTCTTTCTGTGCAAATTCTGACATAAAAGTACAGGCATGGCTGTTTGTCCCGCAGCTGTGATATGTATCTAGATGAGCTCCGTGATGAGATTAGCAAGGCTCGCGGGAAACACCCGTCATTGTCCACCATCTGGCGAACGCTTCATCCACGGGATATTCAAGGAAGAAAGTTAGTGTCTTGATTCTCGTCTCGTTGACAATGATGTTTGATTGATGTGTGCAATAGATCACTCGAGAAGCAAGAGAGCGGAACCTTGATAAACGTGCTGAGTACATGTATCAGATTGGCCTCAAGTATAGACCCGACCAACTCATTTTTGTCGACGAGAGCTCCGCCGACATCTGGTGCGGAGCTGGATCCACCTGGCATTGTGGCTGCTGACGAAGTGCCAGGCTTTTTTTGGTGGAATGGGCCGTGGCCGTGGTTTAGTCTTTGAGACGACTTCCTGACTTGAAGGATCTTCCACCTGTGTACCACTGGGGAGCTGTGATTGCTTTTTCGGAGGACGGCCGCGTTTACGAGGCTCCTTGACCTTGCGCACTCGTGCAGGAGCCTTTGCCATCCTGCGAGACAATGTAGCAGACCGGGAAAAGTGAGATGTGTGTGAATTTGGTTTGTATACTAGTACTAGACACGAGACAAGTGTCCACTTCGCCAGATCGTTCCATTCGTTCTACAGTCGTCTGCGCCTCATTGTTCTTATCAAGTTTGTATCTTACCGCTTGTCATTATCTTGCTTCGTTACTGAAATAAAAATCAATCTTCGTAGACTGTTGGCTCTGAGAGCAGGTGACCACCAACTTCACCAAATCGCTTGGTAGCTTTGGGAATGGTTCCCAGATATTATGAGAGTTACTGAGAAGAGTGGAAGAAGGCAAAGACGCATAATTTATTGGAAACATTGGACAATCGTTGCGGGCTTGATGGGATGTCGCTAAATGGTTTCTGAAATCTCCATAATGGATGTACCGCTGCAGTGATCATTGGTACTAACATCTACGGGTGTTGATTTGAGTAAGTGCGAGGAGCAGAAAGGTGGTTGAGGTTCACCCCTCTCGGCACTTTTGCCAGTGTCGTCCATGTGCCATGTAAGTCAAATCAAGCTCAGTACCTCCTCTGGGTATCACCAATAAAATTCTAGGGTTATAAAACAAGTATCGAGAACCGAGTGGTACACAGAACAACAGCCGACCTTTGGGCCCGACCACCCATCCGCTGTCAACATCCAGGACAAAGGGAGTCGAACTGCGGTCGTCATGGTATGCTCCCTCCGTTAACTCAGAAATGTTGCACAGCGCGTGGATGGAGTTGGAGGATAAAGAAATGGAGTGATTGTTCCAACTGTTCGATGTCATGGTAGTGGTGGCCTTGATCGTGCGATGTCCATCTAAGAATGGTGAAGGATCTGACACGGCGCACTGCGAATGGGTGTGCCCCCGCAATGGTTCAGCAACCAGGTGCCCCGTCGCAGCATCCCACAGCCGAACAGTCCGACCCCATTGAACCAGTAACGATGCGACTGCCGTCTGGCGAGAACGAGACCGACAAAACTGAATGAGTATGCTCTCGCAAGGGCTCACCGACTGGCTGCTCCATCGCAGCATCCCACAGCCGAACAGTCCGATCCCTTGAACCTGTGACAATGCGAGTGCCGTCGGGTGAGAACGAAACCGACAAAAATGAATGATCAACATGCATCGACATTGTTCATTGCAGCCGAGATATAATACATGATGCTATTGCAGTAGATATATGCACATAATTGCGCCGGTCATTGTAACTACTGATAAACTGATATGGTACAAATAAATTTATGTAACTACTTCTTGCCAGATCCTGATGCTGAAGCAGCACCCGGTAAATCGGATGGACCAGCCGGGTCCGATGTTCGGGTGATGCATGGGACTCATCCCAAGCATGCGTGTACCTTCTACCAGCATGAGACACCGATGGCTCATATACGGTAGCAGGTGTTGAAACATTTCCAGGGCACCATGAGGGAGGGAGAGCACCATAAGGGGAAGTACTGCTCCCGGCAATGGGAGGAGGCGCGAAGGACAGGTTAGGGTTGTTGGGCGGGCGGACGGAGTTGACGAGGCCGGCCAAGTTTCCAGATATCATGGAGTTGTTGAGTGTCTTTATTTCGAGGTTGCTGACCTTCGCCTCGAGGAGAGTAAATTTTCTCTCCCAGTGCTGCTCCAATGCCGATACCCGCTTGCCCATCTGCGCCATGTTGTTCGACACCTGAAGCTCGTCCATTCTCCTCCCGAGAGCCTCCATACCTAGCAGAAGGTCTCTTGCTATGACCTGCTGGAGGATGACGGGAGGAGGATGGGCATCGACCTGCAAGGTGGGCAGGGGATCTGTATCATTGACAGGAGGATCCGTACAAGCACTTCCGACGTAAGGAGCTGGTACCTCGGGTTCAATATTCAATGGAGGAGTGTGGAGGTCGGTTAATTGAGCGCCGGTGTCACCCCCAAAATCGCCCGAAGGGAATTGCACATCTAAATCAAGTCAGTATTAATGGATTATAGTCGGCAGAAGACTTACCATTGTTCCCGACATCCTCAAACTGACATTCTGCCCCGATATCAATTAACTTATCCCCAACATCGGGAGGAGTGGGTGCATCTGAAAAATTAGCTCTGAGTAGTTCCAGCCGTGAAAACACTTACCGCTGGTTGGAGCCTGCATGTTGATATCGACATCAGCTGATGGACCAGCCTCATCCTCCGTTTCATCTTCGGGAGGAGATGTCTTGACCATCGATCGAGTCACACGACTCACCGATCTCTTTGAGCGTGGGCGGGAGGTCGAGGGTGCTGTCGATTTTGCTGGTTTGCTACCGCGGGATTTCTTCTCATCCTTGGCAGCTGCTTTAGAAGCAGCCGCAGCCTTCTTCTTCGCCGTAATATCACGCAGTGCAACTTCGGCCTCGGGAATTAGCCTGATGCATTTTACCTTCCTGTCCTCGCAGGCAGGGCAACTCTTGCATATCTCTCCTATTTTTCTCCCGAGCCTGACCACGCAGGGGCGATCTTCCTTGATGCATCGGACGCATGTCGACGAATGAAGGCGTTGTGAAGGCCATTCAGTCGTGGCGACAGCGTTATCATCAGACCAATCCTCGGGCTGAAAATGTAACAGTTAGTACATCTATATCACCGAAGACAGAACATGACAAGATCTTACCCTTATGACCGGAGAGTCTGCACAACTCGGTCGAGGTTCCTCGAGCTCGTCGACATCGGTCAAGTTGCTCAATGTGCTGCTGGTACTGGCGGCAGGAACAGGCGCAACATGTCCGGTGGGTGCACTTGTTCCTGGCTTAACAATGTCAATCAAGGCGGTTGGAATGAAAAAAGTATCACTTACTTTCTTGACAAAGATGACGGCACCATTATTATCCTGCTCATCATCACTAACAAACTTCTTCGACCTTGCAATCTTCCTCCTCTTAGACGATCTTGCAATATCCTCCCGAGGTTTTGGGTCTGACTTTACCGCCTTGGGCTCAGTCTTCGACACTTGAATGTCCTCCCCATGGTCTTTGGCCTTGCGTTTTTTGCCGGCAACAAACAAGTTAAACTTGGGCGCGGCTGCACCTGCCGGATCAGACGTGTCCATCGGCACCGGTGACAGGACGGGAGATGGTGCCATCGTAGCAGGTGGGAAGGTGGGACTGACTGATGGCTCAGTAAGAGCCGCAATGGTGGGTGGGGGAGTAGCCTGATCTGGCTGCCGATACCCAATGGTCTTCGCGAATCGCGGGTGACGGGTGATACGCGGGTCGTCCATACGGACAGCAGACCAGTCAGGGAGAGTAACGATTTTTCGCGTCACAGAATCGCTGTGGTCGCGAATTTCGGCTGCACAAGACAGCAGCATCGGGGAGAACGAGGTGGAGGCTTCCCCATGCTCCCTTAATGATCGTGCCTTAATGAAATACAATAAGTTATAGGTCACTATGATTAAATCCTAACAACTTACAATAATTTTTGCGATGTCGTGCGCGAACACCATAGCATTCGGATGACCCACCTGCAACTTCATAGATCTTGCAATCAAGTGCCGGATGTCCTCCATCGCAGCATCCAGGGCAGCATCGGCAAGTTGTGAAGCAGACATGATGAGATATAACTGGGGTAAGGAGTATTCGGTTACAAAAATATTAAAGTACGAGTATGTAGTTCGGGAGTGAAAAGTGAGGGCAAGGGCCGAGTATTTATAGGGAACGACACATTGAGATAACTCGGCCCTGGTCTGTGACGTTATCGGCCATTATGGTTCCCGATGTGGGCAGAAGATCAATAAAATTACATTAGTGGCGCAATCTCGGCGCCTATCGTGAGAAATGTTGAATTTTGATTGTTGCACGTGTCCACAACTGCTTCGTGGAGCCGTTCTACCGTGAATTCTTCGAAGTTCATTGTTCCTCGTGTCCACCCGAGTGGTGCGTGTAACTTCCTTAAATTCAGGCACATTCTATTCGAAAATCACATTTCCTCCCATTATGTCGTCACGCCGCGTCCACTTCACACCACCTTCACATGCAACTAGACCTCATCCTGTTCCAAAAACATGTGAGTCGCATTCAGTTCAGACGCAAGAAGCTCGTTGAGAATGGTGAGGTAACTTTGCTCCCATAGCCTATTGGAAGCCTCCGAAAATTCACAAGTCAAAATTTGACGGAATGAAGATGCAAAGTAAGTTTATTTTAAAATGTGATCACAAATCACACTGATTCGTCAGAGTATCGGATATCGCCCGAAATAGATCAACCAGGAGACCCTCAATGCCCATACGACAAAGCATCTGCTGGCGCAAATGATATCGTCGGTGAACTTACAAGTAAGTCTATATGTAGTAATCTCGGCTTCTATTGCACGTGACTTCTAGCCATGTGTGATAATGAATGGGTCAGCAAACATGGAGCTGCCACTCCTGCCGACATCGACATCGACATGGATGCCAGTTACGACCTCGGATGGGATTCTCTAACCGATGCGGGCGATATTGATTCGGCCCCGATGTCTGAGGAGATTATCGACATGGAGGCTAGTTATCACCTCGGGTGGGATTCTGTAGCCGAGGCGGGCCATGCTGATTCGGGTACGACGGTCGGCGCGTCTGTAGGAGTCGACCTGGAGGCAAGCCATGACCTCGGGTGGGACGGAACGCCCGCTAGCAATGCTTCGGTGCCGCAACCCGAGATTATGCAACCGTCAAGTAAGGTGGTCTTTTCCTTGTGAGAATATCCACTTACCCTGGACATTAGACTCAACTACCGACTTCGACCGTGAATACGATCTCGGGTGGGATGCTGCCGATGTATGTGGGGATCAAAGCTGTAACGGTAAATGTTATATTTCCAGAGCTCTCATAACAATCATGGTGTTACCTCAGCTATTGACATCGATGAGGCTGATGGCGTCGGGTGGAACGACACTGGTTCCGTGGATCGTGCAGAAGAGCGGCAGGTGGAGTCTAATTCGAGTCCACTGACCTCTAGCTCAGACTTACCTGTGAGCGATCAGGATACAGATGCGTCCGCACCTGTCCTCACTTCAGATGCATGGCCGGCACCATCAAATTCTACACCCGACGCCATTCAGCATGCAGAAGCAGCCTTGACCCATGCTCTCCGGAGGTTGAATGCTTTTGGCCATACAAACGGTGAGTGAACTTTGGCATCAATTTCATCATGACTGATGTATTCAACTTGAGATGATGCACAAATACATTGCATAATGCAGACAGCCGTTCACGGTCTTAGAACAACTTCTGTTCCCTCAAGGGTGAGGAGAGCTAATTCCCGGTTGTTCGGCGCATACAACGAGGCGAGGAATCGGGTGACTGAGGTTGGAGAGGATATTCTCTCTATCACCCGACTGATACATATCTACAATGGGGTAATGGATCCGCTAGATATTTTGGTGAAGGATCTTGAAAAAGTGGACAGGGAACAGTAATTGTATATAAATATGATCATTCTATGTACCTAGTTTAAGATGTGTAGTCTGGTTAATGTCTTGTTGCTTTATGAGCGCTTTTGGCTGGTGCCGGTTTCTTTGTCTGACTCCTTGTGCGTTTTGCGATGCATACCCTCCAACCAATGGATCAGGAACGAGATCTGCTCTGGTTATTTTCTATTCCCTCCCGGATTATTCAATATCGGCACTAGATCTGCAGGCAGACTGGGCGGAGTTCGGCAGAATGGATGAGACACCCTCTTTGCCGCCCGACTGCTGAATCTAATCCCGGCGTGATGTTTCACCAGCGCGAGAAGCAGGACCAACCTTGCGAACAGGTTTCCGCTGCTGATGTCTCTATCACCCATGTTTTTCGCAGGAGGTTTTACCTTCTCTTTTGGTTCCTCGACTTCTGAATCTTCTTACGAGTCTTCGAGAGGGCGTTTCTTCCAAGCTGCCGAGGTGTGTGGTATCGGCTGTTTTCCTTCTGCCTCATCTTGTGTCTCTGAATCGTTGAGCGGGCGATCAGGCTCAACAGTCCCATTTACACTACTGTCGGCAGCAGCTAGTCAAATTAGAGGCCTGCAATGAATTGCAGAAATATCGGCAGTTGGAACAGAAAGATTTGAGGACGAGTTTGGCAGTCGCTGACCCAAATGCCCGGGGGCAAAGAAAATCTATTCTTCCGTGGTTTTGGTCATTCGAGGTGCAGGCTGATTCCACCAGCAGCGATCGATGACCGAATGTAAGTGCTCAATACATATGATATCTTCCCCTCACAAATTCCCCCGATAGTCGACAAAGTCCATTAGCTCCGAAGTCAGTGAGCTACTGGTTAGCCGAATAGTTATTGTTGGTGGAGCATCAAAGTGATGGACCGTTGATTTCTTTGTATTCAAAAGCAGAGCATGGCTGGCGAGAGCGGAAGTAGTCACAAGCAACCGAGATCCGGATGAGCATAGATGTTATGCAGTTGGACAGGTTCAGGTGTATCGGGTGCTGGCTGATGCAGCCGATACCAGCTTCTCGAAAGTCAACCCGGAATTTCAATTGAATCGCTGAGAATTGTATTCCGGCATCGGGAAGAACATTTGATGTAATTACGGCAAGATTGCTTGTAATACATACTGATATTCGGTAAGTCATATCGGAGGATCAGAGCGGGCATTAATTCTATCTTGTCAATTCCGGATGGTATGTATGCACGCGGCAACTCTCCTCTCGGTAGTTCTCGGGTACGCAATATATCATTCGGGTGATCCCGAATGGACTTGTCACATATTTTGCGGTGTTTATAAGGTAATCGCATCTGGTCCACTGGGCAAGCATAATGTTGGACTTTCATTCTCCATATGTCAATGTGGCACAATAGCCACGTTTAAACAATAAGGTTTGCTGTGGCCTTTTCCAGCTCCGTCTATTTATGCGCCGCACTCCCTCCCTACTGTGATACAAAACACTATCCCTTTAATATCATTTAGTCTTCAAAATGTCTAATGACCTTTACAGATCGGAGGACTCTACATTGTCACTCTGGGATGCCGCCAACATCTTGGAGTATGCCACCTCCCGATTTACCAGCATTCGGCTCTCTCTCCACCGAAGTCATGTGACCCGGACCGATGATTACCGTTCGCAATTTGTCCGTCATCTGGTATGGGAAGCCGAGGTGGGTGTATATATTTTGGTCCCAGTGTTTCAGCTCCCGAGATGTTCCGCAGCGGTTCGTGTTCCCTTTCATAAACATGTGCGCGGCCAGTAGTGTCAGCTCTTCCATGCCTATGTATCTTTGTGATGTCGTCCGGATCTTGGCATGTTGGCAGATCGGAACCCTGGACGACAACAAACTCTACGATGCATTCGAAAAATTCGACTGCATGGTGGATGGAGACATCACGGTCCGCTGCCGAATTGTCAATCTATATGCTTATTGCTGGTGGAAGGATCGTTTCGACCTCGGTCCTTTTCAGATGCCCAACCGCATCTCCCTCCTTGAGGTCAAGGAGTTGGTTGAGGAGCATTTCGACCAGCTGGTGAGCACTTCTCTTCGGAATCGGCAGGATTTCTCTGATCTTTGTGTATGCCCAGCCTGCGGGTCATCTCCTGATCCCAAAGCTGCCCCAGATGCCCACCGGCAGTGATCCCTTACTCCACCAAGTCCGCTGCATCAGGGAACATATGCAACGGCTGGGAGAAGGTTTGCAGAGTATGCTGCTCACAAAGGTAGAGGAAGGCGATCTTGCCTTGGATGCGTTGACCCGGTTGGAAGGACCGGTGGATGAGGTAATGGATGCCATGCGAGCATCGCATGAATTGATAGACGCGCTCGGCATCAATCGGCAGTAGAGCACGGATTCATAGTCTTCAGTCCATATCTGTACATATATTCATTTCTCCGGTTTGTATATGTTGGTACCGATTATAATCACAAGGCGCTGGTGAAATACCTTGGTAGGAATGAAAAGAAATGACAACATGTATTAATGATGTTTAATTTGAAGTTAGTGTGCTTGTATCTACGCGCTTGCATTCCAGTTCGCTTACATCTACCGCAGGTAATAGTCCATGCGCCTCAATTACGTCCCGGACGCGCTTGCTGCACGAAGCTCGGCACATGGTGCAATTAATGAGGGCAGATTTAAAATGAGTGAGCCTGTATTTATGCGCTTGCATACGCTTTCCCCCAGTTCGCTTACACCCACCGCAGGTAATAGTCAATGCGCCTCAATTACGTCCCTGACGTGCTTGCTGCACGAGGCTCGGCAAATGGTGCAATAAATGCGGGCTGATTGACGGATGCCCTTTGATCTCCTTCCCGTCATGTCTGATACCCCCCCAGAGTTGTCCTCCTACTGGGATCACGTGTTCCACCGGTTAAATAAATTCCATCTTCTTCCGGAGATCCCGGCCGACTGGGCCTTGCACACCGTTAATTTGGCGAGCGAGTGGGTGGAGCAGCAGTATATGGCCCATCTTGCTGGTAGATCTCTCATTCCCCCACCTCCCGAGCTTGATGTTCCCACCATCCTTGCATGCGGCCAGCTAGCGTTCCTTCTGGCCGAGGCCTACCGGAATCCAAGTCAGTCCCTTGATTATTATGTTTATGCTTCCTGACCATCGTGATCAGTCCAACTGGATATCGACATGGTTCGTTACAATGAAGCTCTCACCAAACGGGAAACAGGTATGAATGATGTGCACGAAGAATCGCTCTGCGCTAGATTCCCTCCTGCCGAGAGAATGCTCTTAACCCGTCCTTCCGTCATCCTGGATTCTGGCCACAGGATTATTATCTGGTACATCCCGGAAGCACTGCATGGCTACATCCAGGTTGGTACTTCATTCAATTGTATGCTCCCGATTTATCACACTGATGTCAACAGAGTGATATGTACACAGCCACTCTCGGAATGAGTCACCACCTGCGAAAGAGTGTCACCCGCGGAGCCGGTCAGTGGAGAACCAATGGTGCCAACTTCCATGCCACCGACGGCGCTGATGTTACCCCCGGGTGCATCAATATAGCCCCCTGCTGGTTCCAACAAGGCCGAGAGGTGAGGCTGTTTTCCTATCAACTACCGACTCATCTGACCACCGATAGTGCCAGGGTACACCTCCCGAGAATACTCGGGACGGGTTCATGCCTGAGGTCTCGGCTACCCTGAAGGGCGAAAGGGGCATGTCGATGATTTTGGACATGCAGAGACCTGGACTGTTGGCTTCTGCTGCCATGCGTGTCATGCACCCGCAACAATACTGGGCTTCGGTCCGAACTCACATCGAGCTCGGTAATTGGGCTGCTTCTCAGGGGTTGGATGACATGCACCAAAACCTCAAGCATTGGGCGTCCATATACACCGGAGTCGCGGTTATGTGCAACAGATTCTCTCCGTACCACCGAGACCCGAAATGTCCACCTGAAGGATTTGATATCCTGACTAGCATTGGAAGTTATCGGCAAGCCGTGATGCATTTGATCAACCTCGGAATTGACATAGCATATGATCCCGGCGTCATGGTGGGCTACTCGGGACGACTTGTTAGACATGGGGTTCGGGTGGATGAGGGAGACAGGATCGTTTGGGCCTGGTTTGTCCGTGACAGCGTCCACAACTACGCCCGAACCCCGCGCCCGGAATATGCCAAGTACAACCCGCTTGACCTCGCCAAGTACGAGCATGTTAAGTATAATCAGGCTGCCTTCGTTAGGTACGGGACGCTCGGATTGACATGTCCGGCCTGACCGATCATCGCAGATGCCTCTTACCCCTTTCTTACATCACACCCCGGTATTTTATTAATACACTATCACTACATTGATGATTTTCTTGCCGGTTACATCTTAGAGACATTTCACACCATATCCATTCCCTTGTCACTTACATGTCACTCCTTGACACACGCTCATTCATACCATTCCCTGCTTAGTTCAGCTACCGGTGTTTTAAGCTCGGGTGCAGGGCCTCTTGAAAAACTTCTTCAGTTTTGATAACTGCGGAAGTTCTTCAACGGGCCCTGTATATCCGGCTGCACTGCGATCTCGGTAGTATACGTATTGGAGTGGTTCAATAGTTATTCGCCCAATTTGACAGTGGCACCGTGGGCCATGACGCAACCTTTTTTTATATCCCATATGCGGACCGCCTTATCGTCCATAAGGCCGCTTTTCGCCATTTCGCCCCATGGTCTTTTTCAAATCCCTTAGCTTTTTGAACAAAGTTTCTTGAATACATTTTATGACCTTTAGAAACATCCTGCAATCAAAACTTTGGCCTTCCATTTGATGTTGTGCCCTTCCTGCTCAAAGTCAACCGTGAGAACTACGTCCGCTTTTGGTAGTTTAACTACCTGAGTTTGGTGGTCCCTCCTTCATGTCCAGGATGTGGGCAGAGTGGGGATCATGGCTTTTTTGTGCATAACCGGCTTGTCAAGGTTTGCGCTAGACTGGACGGATTTACTCTGAGTAGTGAATTACTGCGGTACGTATTGGGTTTTCGAATGTTCCTATGAACTACTCAGTTGACTTGGATCAGCACGCTGACCTCGTCAAACTCTTATGCAAGCTGCGAGCTCTGACCGTGGCACACGTATTGCGCTTCTCGACAATCTCTCCGCCTTTGCTCAGAAACTGGATGAGAATATGGTTGATAAGATTTGGCCAAACCTGGTGCGATTCATGTTTCATCGATTCTTGCACAGCAGCTCATTTCATCCATGCAGCAAACTGGCTTCGCTGACGAGAACTTCCAAGAAACCCTCTTTACTTTATCCATGTCTCTCCCGCCAGCAACAAAAGATATTTCAGAACGCCCTAAGGCAGGCTCTGTTGTCGCGCCAACAGACAAGGCTGCCAAGGAGGCTGATGTCTCCGGAACGGTGAGCTTCTGATTAAAATAGTCGTGACAGCATTTGCTCAATTGGGTTATGAACCAGATCAACTTCTACGGTGCGATTAAAGCATTTCTCCAAGGGCGTATGCCAGACAATCATCAAATAGACGAGATACTACAGTACTTGCTGAAGACACCGCTAGTGGATGAGAACAGGCTTCTGTCTCCAGACGGGCGAAAACTTGTTCAAAATGCTCGTGAAATTATCGAAACTGCGCGTCTCATGGTTACCGAGAAAAATGCCGACGAGCTTTTGGAATACCATATTGACGAGGCTGCTCCTCAAGATGAGTTCGTTACCAAGGGTGGACGCAAAGCTTGCTCTAGTGAAACAACAGTTCTGGAGGCGAAAATTCCCGGAACGGACACGGTCGTCGAGCGTGTCACCCCCATGCTGATAATGCTACGGTAACAACAACAGGAGGTGGCTCCCAGAAATCTGGGAAGCAAATCGTTGGCGAGGGCTGTGCTGCTTGTTGATGATGTCAAGGATGACGCGAAGGACAAAGTATATCAAGCTCAAGATACTGCTCAGGAGAAAGCAGATCAGGCTCGTCAGCAAGGGTGTGTAGTTTCTTTCTGATTCAGGCTGTGTGCTCATTCACCTCTGAAGGAATGTCGAAAATGCTGGATCCGACACTTCATCTTTGGGGACCGGGTTAAGGAACGTATTTGCGACTATGCAGTATGCTGTTATTTTCCTCATTCAAGTCGCCATTGCTGATACTTTTGCCTTAGGGTGGTCTGTCTAATCATATCAATCAGTGCAGTATACTCATCTCCGTCACCCCAAAATCAATTTACATACAGTCGACTTGCTCATAATGTATACATTAGTAGTGTATAAGCAACTGTAGCCGTTCAAGTAATACAGAACTGGTAACAACTGTCTCCTCGGCAATAAACCATGTTGACATTGGACGATTATCAGAATTTCGCCTCTGCCGCATACTTGTCACCTCGAATTTTCCCGTAATTGGTATTCTTTCAAAGTCAGGTCCATGATTTTTCCTGCTAGACACGATGTCTTCTGCAAGTGGCCTGCGACAACCCGAAGAAGCGAACAAAGGGAAAAATGGGTTTCGCGAGAGACACATCCCTCTCCATTCTGCTAACCCAGACGACTTGGCCATTAGCAGGCACCACGTCGCTCAGTACGTCCTTGCGTCCAAGGGGTCTTATAATGGTCCTTCGTAAGTTCTCTTCTTCGCTGTATCTTGGTTTAGGTCGTCGAGCTTCTGCAGTATCATCGTTCGAGACATTGGCGGGCGCTCTGGCCGGGGTTTAGACTTTATTCTTGGCTACACATTTATCCAGCGCTTCCTCCCTCGTCGGGTTTGCTCCAACCCTATTCACTTCTGCCACCACTAACCTACTGTTATGACATTGCCAAAGCATACAAAGGATCGTTTTTCAGATGCGAAGCAGCAGACGGATTTGTATGGATCCTTCTTGAATAGGCTATGGAGGTCTTATTCCTGTGGAGCTGGCGCTAGGGGTATGGTCTTTCATCCGCACCCCCGCAGGCGTCCCAGTATAACATAGTCCATGCGTGCTAGTCATGGAGAAGGACGACGCGGTGGTGCGTCCTCTTTGGCTTCTGCGTTATCCGCGTTGGCCTCGGTTGCGGCGCCACCGCCTTCTTCTGCTACGACACTGGTTATGGAGGTGGTGAGTCCTGGTGAAGGTGTAGCAGCTGCAACTGCAAGTGCCATCGCAAGTGTCAGTCCGGGTGCGAGTGCGAGTGCAGGTGCGAGTACCAATGTCGCTGCTACAAATTTAGTCAAGGGTACTGGTGCTGGTGTGAGTTCGGGTTTGGGTGCATGCCCGAATGTCACTGCAACTGCAACTGCGGGCATGGGCTTGGGTGCAGGCAGAGGCGAAGTCGTAGAAATCATCGGTAAGTCTAATTACATTTTCATTCTCATTGAGTGGGCTTTCGGGAAGCGTTATTACTTGAACATATATTAACTTTGTCTATAGGCAGCACGCAGTGCTACAACTGCCATATGACTGCAACCCCTTTGTGGAGGAAGGATGATGAAGGCAAGACTATTTGCAATGTGTAAGTTCTCTCTCATTGTTCCTTCCATATTCGTACTGATATATACAGATGCGGCCTCTACTTTAAGCTCCATGGTTCTGCTCATCCCATCAGTATGAAATCCGATATCATTCGTAAGTGCTCTCGACACGATGCTCGCGTTCAACTTTCCTCCCTCACCGAGCCCCAAAGCGCTTCTAACACGCCAGGTACACCCTCCGAGACGCCTTCTCAAACTCAGACACCATCCGCGTCTCCAGGCGTCTCACGTTGCCCTATGCCGTCACCGTCGCCAATTCTGGCACCGGACAGCACGACTCAGCCCGTTGCCTCGCACCATATGAGTGCGGGGATGGGAGCAGGCGCAGGCATGGTCGGTACGGGTATGGGAGGTAGCAGCGAGTTAATGGGTGCATTGGGTGACACTCATGCAGTGTATAACCCCTTCTCTGGGCCATATCACCCGAACTATCTCAGTCAGAATTGGGTACCTCCCAATATGGCTGGTGTCAATAGTGTCACCAATGAGGCGTTACCGTTCTCGGGGGTCGACAGCATCGACGGGGAAGTGGGCTTCAACAAATCTTCGTCTAACGCATCTCCGCATAATAATAGCGGCGGCAATGTTCCCAACAACGCCAATATGAACACCAACTCGAACTCCGGCATGACGGGGCATACTGCCAAGCGCCGTCGTATGAGCACTAACAGTGTGTCAGAACCTCCTAGTAGCGCGGTTTCTTACTCCTCATATGGAGGAGACAGTTTCACGACTGGTTCTGGCGCAATGAGCACAGGTACTTCTTCGTCTTCACGGCGTAGCAGCATGGATTTCCCTTTCTTCAGTCCCTACACTGTTTTCCGAGGGAACGGTAACAACGCGTTTTGGCACCACTCTAGCAACGGCGGCGGGGCTGAGTGCAGCCCGCAATTTGTGCACCCTCCAATGTTACACGAGGCTGCCGGAACCTCTGATGGACATGCACATGGGCATGGGCGCAGTGGGCATGGACACGGGATGGATTTCCTGCACCCGCCAATCATGCTTCCGCAAGAGGAAGAGAGCCTTTTCGCAACTTATTTGCACCCACCAATGATTCTTCCGCAGGAGGTGAGCAGGTGCAGCACGGGTACGAATATGGACAAGGGGAGTATTACGAGACAGGCATCATGCAGCAGTACTAGACCGTAGGATGTTGCAGCATTCTGCGTTCTGCGCTCGTTCCGTGAGGAACGTCTTTTCCCTCTGTCTGCCCTTTCGTCCGTCTCATCCTCTCCTGCATTAGAATCGGCATTCATTACATTCTCAACTGACGCACGACCGGACCCTCTGAACGCATTGACATGATCCTACGCCATCTTACGACAATTCTCGTCTTGTCTATCGTCTCCCTCTGCAAATGTGTAGAGTTCACACATTACACGACCTTTCTTTTCCTCGTTTTCTCATTGTGCTCGGTTCCTAATCGTCGTCATCCCTTTCGCAATCATTTTCTCTCATCATCTCTATGTCTCCTCATCTACACTCCGGCACGCTCGCTCAAGGCACTCGCGCAGCTTAGACTCATAGAGTCCTTCCATTTTGTCGTAATTCATCTCCATTGTGTATCGGTGCTTCTACTATAATTGACTCCATGCGCGAATCTTGTTGGCTCTGTTCGTGACGCCAGTGAATCTGTTTCATTGTACCACGTACTCTCCTTTTCCTTGTATTCCACCGTTCCTCTTTTATCCGCTTCATTGTATTCCTTCACCCTCGTTTCCCTACCCTCGATCCTAAATGTCACTGCCACGTATTCCACCCTTCCGAACACACCTTCCATTCCCTTGCACCCATTCATACATATTGTTGGAAGATAACTCCTTATTTAGCAGCTTTTTGTCGATCGTTTGTATACTCACTCACTCACGACATAAGTACATGACATCGCGACGGGCTTCGCGGATTGAGCCCCCCAATGGAAAATGGTTATATCTATCTACTAGTTTTGGTTCGAGCGAAGGTTTAGGAGTAACGTTGACGGCAAGCTGAGCGGTTTGGGTCTCGTGCCTCTATCGCTTTGTGGAGTTGGTGTTCTAGATGGGCTTATGATCTCAGGTACGCTGGTCTTGTGGTAATGCTTAAAGTTTCTTTAACAGTATAATACCTTGAAGCGGAAAATTAGTACGGCACACGTTCACCCATTCTCATTCCAGGGGTATACCAGATTCGGAATACAGAGTTACCCTCCGCCGACGCGTTTAAGACATCATAGAACTGAAAACGTAAGTACGACCAACTGCGAATAGAGGAACGCACGCGCTTCTGGCTCTATCACGGAGGTCACGGTCAAACATTGAGCCTCGCATGCAACCGGTCCGAGCGATTGAAGATTGGATAAATAAAAGTGTTGGTCAACGCTCTGCGTTCTCTATCCGACTAAGTAGACGGGGATCTTGAGGACCAGAACTGCGACGTCCCCTGAGGAGAATTTTGATCATTGGAGTACCGGGTCGATATGATGCGTACCTCGTACCCTGTTGGACGAGGTTGGAAGCCAAGAACATTCTATCCATAGATCAGATATTTGTCTTTGGAAGTTGGACGAGAAGCGTGAGCCGGGTAAGGACAAACTAGCTTTAGATTGATTCCGAGCAATAGCACATGATGATCTATTGGATGATGATCAATTATCGCGAAGCAGACAAGAAGAGGCCTCAAAACCAAGCAACCCCTCCTTAGCGACTTCTTTGTAACTGCGACGAACTGTATTCCAATACATCCGGAGTTGGAGAAGATCTTGATGCGTTCGGAAAGTTCCTATTCACGTATTTTACGTCGACAGAGGTACCTGGCCGTTGGTTCCATTTTATAGGGAGCCTCAACATCGTGCGGAATTGAGTCATGGTTGACTGCCTTCTCGAGCCCGACCCTTGAACCATTAAAGTTTAGGCCAGGGATGCATAAGAAAATGAATATCAATATCATGCCTCATGGAAACCCGTAAATGCCAGTTCATCCCAAACATAACATCGAGACCTCACGCGACCTTGAACTTGACATCGGTAGTGAGAGTACGGCAATAAATCACTGAGGCCATGGGGATTTCAGCGAAGCGCGAACTTGGGCCCAAATGGCTGAGCGAACGAGCAATCGAAGAAGACGAGAGAAGAATACCATTCAAGGACAAGAGCAACAGAGGCAGGAAGACAATTGATTTGAATGATGTCCCATAAAACACGATATAACCTACTCCCTTATGGTAGCGGGAATGAATCTATATGTCACATTAGCACAGGGTGTTCGGAAACCAATACAAGCACTCACCTTACTAGGAAGGTTCTGAGAAGTGGAAGCCTTGGAAGTAGAGCACGGTGGTCTGGCTTTCCATAGAGCAGCAGTCTTCGTACAAATCTCTGCTCGCTTCTGCACACAACGGGGGCAACAAGGGTCAGTACAAATACGGACAGAGTTTGCGAGCCGTCGTGATAATATTGATCGTCGTAATGAGACCATACATGATTGTCATGCTGTCTCAAAGCCATATGGGATGCGGCAGAAGGAGAGACAGTGGGAATATACTTCAGGCTACTGAGATAGACCGGTTGAAGTGTCTGTTAAGAATTATACCTGTCGATAGTAGGAATGCGCGCAGGACCAGATGTCAACTCCATGGTGACCACATTATGATTGGAAATAAAACGCAGCACAATGCAGTCATGCAGAAAAGACAATACACGAAGAAATCTCGACTCATGGTTAACATAAATAACAGTAGGAATATCAGTGAAGGGTCCAATGACTCGATAACAACTAAAGGCACAGTCGACGATTAAGATCAACATACGCAGTAAGAAACACAACACCAACTACTGTGACAGCGGGAATGAAGCACTGCGCAGCCTGAGTGAGTCGCATATCCTGGAGGTAAGGGCTGCTCAGTGAGCTCAGGGAAGGAATCCGAAGGATAGATTCATTCGCCACTAATGTTGTGATATTAATAGTAATGCTTGCCAGCAGCTACCTTAGTGAGCACGTCGCGTAGAGTCGCCGCAGACAGACTGACGTAGAACTGATTTGTGATTGATGTGACAGGACCATAGCTTGAATAAGTGCATACCAATAAAGTTCGGAACAAACATTAGTCGGACTTCAAAATAAATTGCGGCATATCGGCAAATCGAACTGTAAGCACCATATGTGGGAGCCTGCATACAGCGGATTTTTAAGAATCTCGGGGAAATGCGAGAAATTGAACCATCACCAATGATCCATCACACTACGAGTCTACTGGCACTATGGTGTACGGTCTTTCGTCCGCGCCCTTATATCGTGTTTTACCACTGGAACCTCATTCAGATGATATCAATAATTTGTAGCTACTAATACATGCTTGTAGTCTATTTTGAATACATACCTGCACAATGCCGCAACCTCCAGCTACTGTAATTCTTTCACCTCCCGTATGACCGTATTGGCCGGCCGTATGTCTGTAAAGTGACCCGTCGAGAGTTTTGAGCCAGCCGTATGTCATACAGTACAATACGGGTGGTACCCGTAAGGGCACCGTAACTTGTACGGTCGTTACCGTATACGGTTACGGTGACCAGCCCTACAATCAAAGTCAGACTGCTGATTCCATTAGCATACATGTATGTTAAACTGATGCTCACAGCCAACAAGATTGTGCACACCCAATGTGCATGACAAATGTACTGGCAATCAAAGACAAAAGACAGACTTCATTAGCATACATGTATGTTAAATCATTGCACATGACCAATGCACATTGGTGTGATCTTGTTAGCATACACCTAGTACTAGATTTTGTTCTTCACTAACATAAGCGTATGTCACCCTTTATCAGGCGCCCACCTGGGTCCGGACTACTAAAATCAGCCATGGCGTGCTTCCTGGCACAAGACCTTGCTTCTGGAAGATAAAATAAGATGACGTTCATGTGGTCTTCTTGTTATCTCCAGGAGAGTATTTATCTGTGTTGTTTCTTGTGCGATATGCTGGAGCTTTTGTTGATACCTTGCCATGGATTTTGACCTCGTTATTCGCAATGGTACAGTTGTGACTGCATCGGACATTTGGGAGTCTTGTGATATTGGAATCAAAGTACGAACACCACCTACTATTGTGTTCGAGTCTTACTGACGTGTCACTGTCCATGTCAGGATGGAACCATTGTCGTTATAGGTCCTCGTCTTCCAGCTGCACCCGGTGCACAAGAGATTGACGCTGAAGGGGCTTTTATAACTCCTGGAGGAGTCGATGCTCATGTTCATCTGAGCCAGGTTAGTAAATCTCATCATCTTCTGCTCAGACACTTTCATGTTGTGTAGTTTTTCGAAGCTACCGTTGGTGTAGACATTGATCACTCTATCATTACGAATGGGGTTGTCCCCGATCCCGAAAACTTTGTCGGTGACACTTTCATTACGGGCACGCGCAGTGCGGTCGCTGGAGGAACGACAACAGTAATCACGTTCGCTTCTCAAATGAAAAAGGATGAGAGTATCATTACTGTTATCGAGGACTATCACAAACTCGCCAAGGACCAATCTTATTGCGACTACGCTTTCCATGTCATCATCACCAATCCGACGCCCCAAATCGTCGAAAATGAATTCCCGCGGATGGTGGATGAGTACGGAATCACGAGTGTGAAGTTGTATATGACATACAAACCATTGAGACTTGTGGATTACCAGATTCTCGATGTCATGTATTCCGCTCGGAAACTTGGTATCACGACGATGGTGCACGCTGAGAATGCTGATGTTATTGACTGGATGACGCACCATCTGGAGCAGAAGCTCATGACTCATCCTTATCACCATGGCACATCTCGACCTCCGATCGTGGAGGCTGAGGCTACGGTGAGTTTATCTTGTACTTCGTTTGAAATGACATATTCATATTATATTAGAACCGTGTCATTTGTTTGGCTGAACTCATGGATACACCGATCCTGCTCGTACATATATCCGGTGGGCCTGCCGCAACACACATCCGCAATGCACAAACGAGGCTGCTTCCTATTTACGGTGAAACGTGTCCCCAGTACATGTTCCTTCTCGCCGATTCGATGCGAAAGGGGGACTTTGAAGGTACTGACTCGTCTGCTATATTCTGCTAACCTTTGTCTGACCTGCTTTATGCAGGAGCCAAGTGTGTATGCTCACCTCCAATCCGGGAGGACAAGTCCGACCAAGACGCCATGTGGGCTGGAATCAAGAACGGAACATTCACCATTGTTTCTTCAGACCATTCCCCTACCAAATTCAATCATCCAAATGGAAAGCAGCGCGGGCTCAAAGACGGAAACCTTCCATACGGCAAATTCCGCCTCATCCCCAATGGGCTGCCTGGTGTCGAAACTCGTGTTCCTCTTCTTTTCTCGGGCGGCGTCCTCTCCGGGCGCATCTCCCCACAGAAATTTGTCGAGGTCACATCGACAAACCCAGCTAAGCTGTATGGATTGAAGAAAAAGGGCAGCATCGCCCCTGGCTTCGATGCTGATCTAGTTATCTGGTACCCGCAAACGAAGTTCCAGTCATTCAAGCTCACGAACGAGATGTTGCACCATGCTGTCGACTATACACCATTTGAGGGTATTGAGTTCAAGAACTGGCCGAGGTACACGATTATCAGAGGTAAGGTGGTGTTCAGCCATGGGGAGGTGGTTGGGGAGATGGAGTACGGTCAGTACATCCGGAGGCAGAAGAGTCTACTTCCAGGACCAAGAGACGTTTGGTTGAGCGAATGGCGGCCTTAAACTTGGTACGCGAAGCACCAGAACCATTAATTGTCGCAATTTAATTTCCGAATCTCATGCTTCCATTGATATCTAGCTACACTGTGTTCACCTTGTAATATAGCCTGTACAAGTTGAATTATGCACTTTCAATTGAATTCAATTATCGCCATCACCGTCGTAAAGCCATAAAGATTGATTCTCTATGCAAATGACACGATAATGTGATGCATGCAATTGTCAGGATAGTACAGTTGAATGGATCCGAACTTGACATAACTGGAAGCGCATTTGCCACCATGCTCCAGGAAGAATTTCTAGCAAATGGTCTCAGTATGTATATCTACTCAAGTTGTCTGTCGAGTTGCACGCAAGTCTCGGACACGTTCTGCAAAGTAATACCTGTTAGAATCCGCGTCCGATAGCCCCTATCCGGAAATGATATCCGGAAGTATTTCCGGTCTTGTGACCTGTCATCCGGATTAGGTTACTCCTCTTAAATCACCGGACTACCTGTCAAGTAGCGGAGTAGACTTTTTTTTTTTTTTTTTTTTTTGATCCTTGTTTATTGTCCGTTGGGCTATGCCTATGATGACACTACCTACTGTACATCTAATCTATTCGTATATGCTTTGTCCGTTTTTGGTTGTCTATGCTATACAGTGGTCCTGGCTTGCGCGCGACGTTAGGCCTTCTTCAGGCTCTTGATATGATTTGTGCGACTTGTTGTCCGTTTCCTCTATTCCTTCTCCTTTCCGCTGGGGGTTACATCTCGAAGGTTGTTCCAATCTTGCGGAGTAGACTAACACTCATCCATAGTAATGATAGCATAGTGCACAGCTACTTACTCCAGACTCCGTCATATCATTGGAGATGATGACGGAGATACTCCATACATATTTAGTATAAGAACAACATGTAAACTACAAGTTAAAGTGTCGAAATAAGAAATCTATTCTGTACCGAAGTTACTCTACTCCTATAAACCAGATTTCCAATTCTTTCCGGTTCCTAGTCCGCTCTTCCGGAACCCCTATTTCCGGACTACCTCCGGAAAACATCTCGGAAACCTCCCTTGGAAATCCATCTCCTATCAACCGGATTTCCGATCCTTTCCGGTTCCTAACTTAGACCGCTCTTCCGGAACCCCTATTTCCGGAATACCTCCAGAAAACATCTCGGAAACCTCCTCCAATAACCCTTCGGATTCCTTTCGGAAACTTTATCGGAAACTCATCCGGAAGCCCTCCGGATTCTTTCCCCTATACTCCGGCTATAATCTTATCACTGAGTGGTCATTAGGTCACGTACCTTCCTTGACTGTGGCTCGTGAGGTACTGCCACAGTTTCAAGCTGCACGGTATTACACTTGCATGGTGTCCTGCACCGAAATCATTTACTGATAAAACCCTGGAACATATCATGTGATCACCAATTCAAGCGCTCGGGAGGGCGGGATCCCTACTTAATTACGGATTGATCATGTCGGATGGCTTTGGAGTATTAGCTTTGAAACAGAAATATGTATTGACACACCATACTGTAAGAATGCTCGATTAAAAGGAACTGGTACCGAGTGACAAAACTGCGGTGTAAAGATTAAAAGGGAGTGGTGGGTAGGTATAAAGGAAAACTATAGGAGCGAGTGGAGAAGTGCGAGGTACAACACACTCGACGTTATTGCAGGGAGAAAAGCGAATGCAGGAAGCAAAGTTCTAGCACGTTCCCTCAGCTGGACATACATTACCCAGCACTTGGTCATGACCTCGAGTCACAACTGCATAGTATAATTACGGCAACTAGATGTTGAATCCGAGCCCTCGCATGCATTCAACATGCTTCTGGAGTAGCTCAGCACATTTGCCTTCTTCGCTGCCGTTCTGAAGAAAACAAGCATCACGAGCAGATTTCGTTTCTGGGCAGGCGCAACATCTGTTCATGCGGAAGTATCCCAAGTCAGCCGGTATAGCAAATACAGATGTCTACACTCACCGTTTAAGACCTTGCGGGTTGAGAGGGTTCATCTTGGGGTTTGTGATATCATATTTTTCTTTCAGAGCAGGTGCGGGTGCGGTTGTCGATGTCGGTGACCACCAAGATAAAATCTGAACAAAACAGACACAAAGAGGTCAAACAGCAAAGAAGGGAAGCAAGCATACTTACATTTTGAACATACTTATATGTCAGAGCTGCTGAGGTAGCCTGTTTAACTAGGGGTATGGTCTTTCATCCGCACCCCCGCAGGCGTCCCAGTATAACATAGTCCATGCGTGCTAGTCATGGAGAAGGACGACGCGGTGGTGCGTCCTCTTTGGCTTCTGCGTTATCCGTGTTGGCCTCGGTTGCGGCGCCACCGCCTTCTTCTGCTACGACACTGGTTATGGAGGTGGTGAGTCCTGGTGAAGGTGTAGCAGCTGCAACTGCAAGTGCCATCGCAAGTGTCAGTCCGGGTGCGAGTGCGAGTGCAGGTGCGAGTACCAATGTCGCTGCTACAAATTTAGTCAAGGGTACTGGTGCTGGTGTGAGTTCGGGTTTGGGTGCATGCCCGAATGTCACTGCAACTGCAACTGCGGGCATGGGCTTGGGTGCAGGCAGAGGCGAAGTCGTAGAAATCATCGGTAAGTCTAATTACATTTTCATTCTCATTGAGTGGGCTTTCGGGAAGCGTTATTACTTGAACATATATTAACTTTGTCTATAGGCAGCACGCAGTGCTACAACTGCCATATGACTGCAACCCCTTTGTGGAGGAAGGATGATGAAGGCAAGACTGTTTGCAATGTGTAAGTTCTCTCTCATCGTTCCTTCCATATTCATACTGATATATACAGATGCGGCCTCTACTTTAAGCTCTTATAAACTTCAAATATGTTGAGCGAGGAGTACCTACAGTGTGTTGCATCGACTTTTTCAAAAATTTGGCCTCGCTACCTTTCCGGCACTTTTAGATTCTAATTAAGTCAACTTGACCGAGGTTTAAGCCATAATTGGTGTGAATATGATCAAATCAGGATGTAAAAGTGCCGGTAAAGGTAGAGAGGCCAAATTTTTGAAAAGTCGTACTGCAATCTCATATGCAACACACTGTAAACCCAACCTACTTACAAAATACCTATATAATGCTCACGGTGGCTGACAATAATCATTGTTGCACACATATCCACATGGCGTCGCCACGCACAACATTTTAACCCTCCCCGACGCAGAACATTAGCAGCACAAGGGAATGATCGTATCGAGCTCGACTCGGTGTCGCGGCGGGGCGAATGAGAAGATGCGAGTGATTCAACTGTACTAGGACTCCAATAAACATAATGCAAATACGGTTATGGACTTGTGCAAAATACACACGCGCATTGAATGCATGCAGGTGCAAAATTTGTCGCAAAGTTGCAAACTACGCAATCGAAGTCTGACATGTTTGCATTTTTTCACCTTTGGAAAGATTCTCTGCGTTTGCACAAAATTAGAGTTTTGCCTTCTCGAATTTCTTAGATTTGTATCCATCTCATTTTGTACTTAGACGTCTATCAGCACGTATCTACCTCATTCTTGTCGATTTTCACTGGGAGGCCTCAAACTTTGTCCAGTTGACTCACCCACGGCATTTGGAACAGATTGGTGTGACTAAAAATTGTGCAGGTTTATTTGGATGCAACTTAGATGACATCTGTGGGTTCTACTCCCAAAGCGGCGGCACCCTCAACCAACTCTGGGCAACGGTCTGCACCTGGGCAAACATGCCCTATCTCCGACTGGCTGAAGTCCAGAATAATTGCAGTAGAATCGCTGATCGCAATGTTGGAGGCTGATAGGTCATTATGGACCACTCCCAGCCGGTGAATAGCCATGAGTGATTTGAGAAGACCACACCTGAAACAAAAGGTGAAATTTTGGGGTTGACCGACCCATGAAACTCACCCACCTTTGATCGAAGGACAGGGACGCGAAAGAAGTCGGTGAAGCCCCTACATCATCCATCAAAAGGAACAAGGCTCCAACCCCAGAAAACACTCCACGACAAGTAGGAACCGCAGATCCTTGAATAGGTTGCAGATTTTGATAGATCTTGGCTTCAAGCATCAAGCCCGTTGCAAAGATCATCTTCGGCCATTTTCACCACAACGCTGGATCCATCCAGGTGTCCACGGAAGACCGGCAGCTGAGTGTCTGAGATCAGGCTTTCTAGGACCAGAGGGGTTGAAAAGGAGCAGTTCCAATTGAATTTATCCACCGGAGATAGTTGAAGGGGGAATGATGAACACCCAGAGGTAGTGAAGATAAGTTGAGGCGGGGAATCTGGACGGGATGACGAGATTGGCAATTTCGGGGCGGCATTATGGGGTCTCCACCTCTGGACTGGTGAACACCATCGCCAACATGACATAAGCCACCTCCAAATAGGGGGGCACAAGTACTTCTAGAAGTGAACAAAGTCAGGTCTCCACTGGAAGAAGGTGCGGGAGACTCATACCGGCATAACACTGCCACCGTGGGTACTGGTAGTCGGCTGGGTACTGGGACTTAGGTGATTCCGGCTGGTACCGGGTGTAGCTTGGGGTACGGGCAACGACAAGGGCAGAGGTCCAGGCGACGGGGCCCCTTGCCATTTACCCTGTTGGTCCAGCCGACTCTTCACCGAGTGGGCTATAAAAAAGCTCAAGTCTAACATTGTGGAGGCCCTTTCCTCTTCATCAGCAGGTTGATATCGGTAGGAGGGGGAAATCTGTAGACTGTGCCCCTGGCGGTGAACCAGCACAAAGGTATGTTCATTGGAGATGATGCCGTGCTGTGATTCCCTGCTCACAAGCTGATTCCAAACCTGGACCACAGTTGAGTACCGTGGCAGTCTAACTCAAAAAAAACATCGCACTTGGTATATTGTGTGGATAACCTTACGTTGCCAATGGTGCTCAAACACCTCTGATAGATCTGGGCCGTTAGATGCGTCTTCTTGAGTTTCCTCCTTCCTCTCCCTCTTCTGCTGTTGCTTCTTTGACAAGATGTCATACACCATGCCTAAATGCATTCTCCCATCTTGGAACAGTGTTTTGGGCCACTGACTCCAATCGTCTCCCAGCTTTTGCAGCATATCCACCGGGGGAGATCCAGCAGTAGAGGCCTTGTGCGTTTTAACCTCCATCGTGCAACAAATGTTGCCATTCCAGATAAATGACATATCAGGCCTTCCCGATTGCCCAGAATTTGGTTCAGATACTATTGCAGTGCAGGCTTCTGTTGATGGAAAGCCCAAAGGTGCAGCATCTGGCTGACACGATATTTGGAACAAGCAGACGGCCCCACCTCCCGCCGGGGCCATAAAACTTAACTTAAGGTACTCCACCACATTTGACTCCTCGACGAACCTGATGGGAAGGATTCCACGCAATATCCCAGCAGTCCAGATCTGGACATTTGGGACTGGGCTCACTGGGCCATGGTGGCTCAAAGTTTCCCTGGCCCACATTCGGGTGTGCTCTGGCGCGGCTAGATGGAAAGTATCCAGGTCCAGGCTGTGAAGCTCCTGGAGAGATGGACCACTGCTGTGCAGCTCACATTGACTCACTGGCTTGACTGTGGCGCTTGCGACGGAATCTTGGGCCGGGGGGATCACAAGTTGGCGGAATATCCGCATAAAATCCCATGATTCGGACGGAGGGAAAGTGGAACTGGGAGATGGAGGCGCAGGTATATGTTGCCATCTTTCCATGTTTAATGCTCAGTGATGAGTGCTGAGCCTATCTAAATTGCTTGAGATCACCTTGGGAAAATTTTCAACACCTTCTGATGCGACCGGCCCGACTCGATTAACGTGATCACAGTTAAGCTTAGGTTACAACTTACCACTTGCTCCCGCACACCACATGTCGTGCAGCCTCCCATTTCCTACTACAAATTCTCAAAACTACTACATCTATTTGAAATAATAATACACAAGAATGTCTTACGGGCTTAGACGGATTCATTTGGACAAGAACAAGAACGACACGTCTACTCGCCGCAACTCTAATCGGTGGGAAGGGGAAAGGTCCCAAGATCCCATCAAAGAGGCTCGCATTCAAGTCGCCATCCATGATACCTTGACTGGTGTTCATGGCAGTTTTCGTAGTGATGCCCTGTCTGGACATCCTGATATTACCCCGGCCATCCACAATACATATTCAATTAGATTACTGGATACTAGCCACTGGTATGCTTGTATATATCTTCCTAATGTCTACTCTACAGTGTGTTGAGCAGACTGTGAATCGCACATTCTGCTATGTTGACATCGTGAAAGTCGAATACTCCGGAGGGCTACGATGACTGTAGGTATCATCCACTCGCTGCTTTCTTGCTAATCTTCTGCGTGACTATGCAGCCTGGATTCCCAAGGACGATTTCCAAATGCTCCAACAAAGTTTCTATTCAAAGGATGCTACCCAGGTACGTCAAGATCTAAGGATTTTACAGTTCGATGGTCCATCCTTAATCTCATATCAGGCCGGGTGCCATCTAAAAGTCGGTGCTGGACTTCATGCACACCATCTTCTTGGGTAAGCTTTCATATTTTCATTGTTAACTTGCCAACTTTTGTTTTCTCCAGGTATAGTCACACCTGATCTGTTCATGCACGTCTTATTCGGGTGGATACATGCTTTCTGGTATCAGAGGCATCAACTCTCCGAAACGAAGGTTTGCAGAAGTTTTCAATCCAGGAAGTCTTGTGAGTCGTCAAGTGGAAGAGTTAAAGACTTTAGCCCGGCCAGTGTGGTTGAACAGAATCAAAATCTGTACTCTTGGACTACGCAGGTTCAAAACTTGCAGAACTACACTTTTTTCTATCGGAACATACATTGACAT
The DNA here is from genome assembly GCA_016800925.1 of Suillus spraguei. Taxonomy (NCBI): domain Eukaryota; kingdom Fungi; phylum Basidiomycota; class Agaricomycetes; order Boletales; family Suillaceae; genus Suillus; species Suillus spraguei. Next base: position 12,936 of record JABCPU010000362.1, on the reverse strand, counting down.
TTATCATGGATGGTTTATTTAGAGATTCACCGCAGCTGGTCTTAGTCAGGTGGTTGCCACAACGGAATCAAAGTCTGTTTCTCTTAGACTGTAGGTTTGAAACCTGCCGACGACAAGGTTTTTCTATCGAAACACACGTTTATATTCACTCATGGATGGCTTCTTCAGAAGTTCATCGTAACTGGTCTTAGCCAGGTGGTTGCGACAACAGAATCGAAATATGTTTCTGTTCGACTGTACAGGTTCGAAACCTGCCGACGTGGTTTTTTTCTATTAGAACACACCTTGATGTTCACCAGGATGGTTTCTTTAGAAGTATCCTTGGACTGTGCGGGTTCAAAGCCTGCCGATAATGATGTTTTTTCTATCTTTTGGTTTCTCTTTACAGCACTGTCACTGTGTCACTGCTGCGTGTCGCCTCCCACGACCTGCAGTCGTCCCTGCTCTCAAAAGGAAACCGTCCCTGCTCTCAATGGAAACGCGTTTTCTGACGCAAAATTCCAGGGATCATCCTTTCCGGATCTCCATACTCTGTGTACGACGACGATGCACCTCACGCGGACCCTGGTATCTACACTCTGGGTGTTCCTATCCTTGGTATCTGTTATGGCCTCCAGGTCTGGTTTTCTCGAGCATCATGGTGGACACTAACTCACGCAGGATCCAGGAGCTCTGCTGTAATTATAAGGGACAGGTAGCAAAATGCGATCATCGCTAATACGGGCTTGCAGAGGTTCAGATTAGCAGGTCCAGTGGATCTGGAAACTCCGTCGATGCCCTGTTCGAAGACTCGGCGACGAGATGCAAGTGCGTGTTTTTCGTTTCGTCTGTCATAAGCCAAGTTGACTTGCGATTAGGTCTGGATGTCACACGGAGATCAACTGTCTGTTATGCCTCCTGACTTCCATGTCATCTGACGGACGAACACCGCTCCCTATGCCGCCATCGCACATAACTCCAAGTCGATTTATGGCATTCAGTTCCATCCAGAGGTGACACATTCACCGCAGGGAAGGCAGCTCATTGGGTCGATTTGTGTTGAATATATGCCAATGCCGACCAAACTGGACAATGGTGAAGTAATCACGGTGCTACGTTTATTGTCATGTTCACAGTGATTGCAGAAGAAATTTATTGGCAAGGAAATCGTTCGCATCCCGAGAGATATGTGGCCCGAAAGGACGTGTGATCGGCGCAGTCAGCGGAGGCGTCGACAGCACTGTTGCAGCCAAGTTAATGCACGAAGCAATCGGCGACAGGTGCGCCCCTACGTTCTTTTCGTGACTTGTATCTTACTCGCATACCAGATTCCATGCAATCATGGTGGACAACGGCGTGCTTCGTCTGAACGAAGCACAACAAGTCAACGACATGCTGAATAAAGATCTTGGCGTCAACCTGACCGTGGTGGATGCCTCTGAGCTCTTCCTCTCCCGACTTCATGGTGTCGAAGATCCGGAGCAGAAACGTAAGATTATTGGGAACACGTTCATCAACGTTTTTTTCGAGACAGAAGCGTCGAAGATCGAGGAAGCTCCCGAGAAGGAAGAGAATGGAGCGGAGGCAAAGGGGAAGATTGAATGGCTGTTGCAAGGAACGCTATACCCAGATGTCATCGAGAGCATCAGCTTTAAGGGCCCTAGTGCAACCATAAAGACACATCACAATGTCGGTGGGCTTCTCAAGGACATGAAGTTGAAGTTAATTGAACCCTACGCGAGCTCTTCAAAGGTTTCGAATGGTGGAATCCCATATTATTGATTACACTGACCGTTCTACGTAGATGAAGTCCGTGCACTTGGGAGACTCTGTCGATACCAGCACCTCTGGGTCAACGTCATCCTTTCCCAGGTCCTGGTCTGGCCATTCGAATCTTGGGTCCCGTCACACGCGAACAAGTGAAGATCCTGCAACAAGCGGATCATATTTATATCGAGGAGATCCGCAAGGCGAACCTCTACAATCAAATTAGCCAGGCCATGGCCATCTTGCTTCCGGTGAAAGCTGTAGGCGTGATGGATGACAAGCGCACATACGAGCAGGTTTGGAGGACAACACACACTCTTTCACTGCCTTAACATATACACAGGTAATTGCTCTGAGGGCGGTGACGTCGGAAGACTTCATGACTGCCGATTGGTATGTTTGTCTTACTTTTTAGTCCTGTTCGATGCTAACTTGATTTTCAAGGTATGCGTTCCCTCCCGAAGTCTTGCGTCGGATATCGTCTAACGAAGTAAGTGGATCAATCGTGTCACTTATGATATATCTTCGAAGCCCCCTGCTGTAAGTCCTGTCATTTTGTCTCATCCGAGTTAAGGTTGATTTCATTTTTTAGACTGTGGGTGGCTATGATTGTTGACGACGCAGCGTGAACAAGGAAAACAATACATAGAATAATGTTCAGTATACGTAATTACATAAAGTAGAAAGTATGCCGACAATGAGACTGTTTGCCTTTGTTGCAGCTGTACAAGTTGTACCTGCGAGCCACAACTTGATATGACAACTATAACGACCGCAAGGTTGATGGGGCGTCTAAGCCTTTAAATATTTTACAGATAGTCAATTCCGTGTAGTCCAACAGCTTTCTGCGGCTTCATCAGCATCCAAGGACTTCATGAGTTCTCGTCCACAGACTGCCGTCGCCGACAACGCGAAGATTTCCCGGTCTTTGCAACCAGGCTGCATCAAAAGACGTCAACGAGTATATAAACACTGCCAATAAGCTGAAGAACTGGTTGGGTTCTGAGAAAGCGTACTATCCTGACGCTCTACGTAATGTAAGTGTTAGAATTTTCGATCGGCTTGACAGAAGCAAGACTCAATAACTACTTTTGACCCCTAACACCAGATCGTTTTGCTCTTCGAGGTGTGTAGATGTAACGCTTTCTGCTCTATTTGTTCATCTTGTACTGGACAGATTGCCCACCAGACCTTTACGACAAGGTTTCTCCATATAGAATGTCAGCAGTGGCCGCGATGGACATATATCAGGCCTTAATTCGCGCCGTGATTCCTTTCTTGCCGCTTTTCACTGAGGAGGACCTACAATATACGTGTTGGTTCTCACCAAGTATTCGGCTGTTTGTCAATTTTGTCACGTAGTCCGACTCCACGACTTGATCCTCTCGGGTTTCGGCTAGAATCACATATCCTGTCCGAGCTGAAGGCGAAGCCACGGCTCAAGAATACAAGTACGCAGGCATCGTAATGGTACATCCTGCCTCGGACTCGCTGCAAAGACCCATCGAATGATCAAGTTGAACTCTGGTATGCCTCTCATAAATCGTTTTCAAACTTTCGTATTACACAAACCTTTTGCAGCTCGTCACGGTACCAGGCCATCATACAAGCGTTCGATGATTTCATTGAATCATATATTTATATATAGGCCTCTGGAAGGCTCCCGTAAGCAGAGTTCAGACTCTGGAATCTTTCCAGAAGAATCTGCTTCTTTTGACAATCGCGAGGCCCACGTTCTGAGCTTCGCGCCGTACTTCAAGCCCTCAGCCCGCAGGATTCTGGCTCGATTAGTAAATAAGCATTCAGCCATTCGCCTCCGATGGTTGAGAGCTTCGCAGCATGTCTCAGGGTCTGGCTCGATTGCCATTTGCGAGCTAGTACGTCCCTGACCTATCTCACTATAATACTGCGACATAGTCTGCAACGTTTCAATGTTGTCTGCATTTTTCAGGACAATGTCACCACTTCTGCCCCTCTCTCCACGAATATTCATGAACCCCAAAGGCTTTCTCTTGCCCGCAAACTCAATTTGTTAGTCATGTTCTGTCTTACTCAATTTATAGATACCTTGAGTATGTCGGCTCTCTTATCTGCGATTCCTGCACTTGAGGCATCCATGGGTATGACTGAAATTCAATCCACTTGGGTGTTTAGTGGGTTCCGATTAACTTTTACATCATTCCTACTTATCGTGCGTGTCCATCCCGTAAAGTCCTGATTTGCACTTCAATGCATAGTTTTAGAGTGGCCGTCTCAGTGACGTATACAACCCAAGTTAGTACTGTGCTGCCTAGCATACCTGACGTACATGCTAATCTAATGTTCATAGAAACTGTATTCATTGGAGGAGTGTCCACTCTTGGTATCCTCTCGTTGTGCGCAGGATTCGTTTACACCGCAGTTCCTATCCTTGTTCTGAGAGCAATCACTGGAATAAGTGATCATTCTCGCTGGTGTGTTGGTTCTGACTGATGAAGGTTACTTCTTAGCTTCTGCGATGACGATTCCCTCTGCTCTAAAACTATTGGTCAAGGTATTTCCAGATCCACTCGAACAGGCTCGGGCAGTAGGGTTCTTTGCAGGCTGTGGTGCGGTGGCCAACAGTGAGCATCCCGCATATCGTAAGACAACCCTCATAGTTCCTTTACATAGTGGGCGGTCTTGTGGTCGGTGCAATGTTCGTTCAACGGGTGTCTTGCCATTGGGTCTTCTGGTTTGTGGCATGCGCGGCTGATTTGTATTTTCATGATACCGTCACAAATCGGAGAGACTGCAGGCAGTCGTAAGCCTAAAGGGGCAAAATGGAAGTCCCTTGATTTGGTCGGCGTAGGCGTCTTGACTGGTATAAATCTTTCAGCATACTTTTCTTTGTGTCGCTTACGAACTTTGATAGTTTCCTTCATCTTGTTGATTTTCGCCGTGACATCCGGTTCCACTGATGGTTGGAAATCCCCGGTTGTATTGATTCTCCTGATCATTTCAATTATAATGATAGCTGGGTTTTTCTACTGGGAAACACTTTTGCCTGCGGACCGAGCTGCCATGTATGTCAACGGAAATCTTAGCATCAATCACCGGCTGATCTTGTACCAGACCACCACGGACATGGTTCTACAACAACTTCTCTGTTCTGTTCGCCACTGCACTTTTGCCATCCTTTTGGTGGAGTGGGGTTATGTTTATTTATTTTTAGTATCATGTGGCAAACCGTGTTTCATTGGTCAGTGATGTCGACAGCCGTTCACATGTAAGGTATTCGCTGTCACTTCATATCGCCAACCATCAAGATTCTTTGTTCTCTAGGTTGCCACTCGGTATCGTAGCCTTTGCTGCGAGCTGCACTGGATCACTCTCTGCCAGGATCCCTGAGCACCACCAATGGCTTTTTCAAGAGCCCCCCCTGAATCCATTGATGAGATGTTGAGCTGGCAGCCCACAGGGCCTACTCCACCTCCTCCAAAAGTGAACACATTATTCTCTGCCATGACATACTCTAGTACATCCCACTCATCTGCAGAGACACTCAGTGGCAGGATGATGCCATACAGATCATGGAGTATCTTCAGAATGCGGCTAATTTGATTCTGTGCTTCCCATGTATCGGTCTGCACAGCAGGAGCTAATGTGCCCTGTCCCTGTCCCTTAATGACTGTACTTGCTAGATTGTAAGAGCCTTCATATGAACCTTCCTGAGGTCTTGATGATCGGTCATCGCGCTTGAACTCTGGCAACTTGTAGACTGCAGGAGTGCCAGGTGCTAGCCCTCTGTCCCCCCATGTTAGAAGTTGTAGCTCATCCACAAGCTGGTGTATAACCACATGCTCTGGATGGGTCTGGAGAGATTCTGGGGTGTGGGCACAGCCTACAGTAATGATTTTTGCAGGGTCCCCACAAACCTCATAAATATAGGGAACACCCAAAACCATTTTTACCATTCCAGGAACTGGCTCTAGTACAGCACCACCCCCGTCAAATTGAGGCTGAGACACATTTGGTGGTGTGGTGATTTTACAGTACTGGTCTCGAAGGTGTGGTGCATCACAGGGATGGTAGGTTGCAGCATACCTGTAGCAGCGCTGGAATCAATCATCGGGCAGTTGGTTTAGTGTGTAGGATGGTGCTTGTGGATAGCACCACATGTCTGGGGGGTCTGCAGCATTGGGAATTTGGATAATATTCTCAATAGGGGGGCATTGGAATGATGACTGTAAATCCATGGGCCATTTTAATGCATTGTTGGGATCCCATGGCAGGTCAAGGGGAAACAGGCTGTGTGAGATTCCATACATCAGCGCTGCAAGTTCATCCTCAGTCAGAGAGTGCATGTCCAGGAATTTAATGCCCCCTGTTCATTGAGAAAGTGAGATCAGTGTAGAGAAGTAGGTAATGGATTGTGGTACATACCCTCCACTTCAGCAGCACTTCTGCCTTCAGTTCCTTGAGTTGTATCTGACATCTTGGGGTTTATTGTGAAAGATGGTTTGTCAGGGGTACAGGTAGCTGGTAAACGACGTTACGAAGCACAGTGCCAAATATGTGAGTCACATGATGCACGCCACGTGGTACTTTTTCCTCGAGTGACGTTATCACTCGAGGAAAAAGTGCCACGTTTTCTGCGTCATGTGACAGCACTAGACACTACTGCCGCAGAAGTGAAGTTTCATATTGGCCTCGTAATCTAACTTGATCCCACTTTTGACCAGCGAATCTCTCACTATCGTGCAGTAGATCGACGAGTATGGCCCTTTAGTTACTATTTGCTCAGGAATCCAGATCATCGTGATTATCGGTCAATGCAAAGTAAGTCCCTTCAATGTTCATAATAGGTGATCAGCATCATATTCAAGACTCCATCGCAGGTCGCGATGGACATGATGGAGAAGCAGGGTAGAATCCTGATTGACCTCACCTTGTTGCTGGAGAAATTCTTACTCGCAGATTGATCCTCATTTTGACACACGCTAGGGACAGGCTCCGTCGGATGCGTAGGTTCGTCGTCACGATACTGGAAAGGCTCACATTTCCCGTCTCTTATTTTTCGATGTGGTGCAGAGCACTTTATACGCGTCTACAGCCCGAATCTGCCGAGGTATATCAGTTTCTACGGATGTCACGAGCGAAGAACATAATCCTCAACATTCTTAGTGATCCACACAACTTTCAGAACCATATTGCAACGTAAGTGGTTTCATACGTGCGGGATCTGTTAGTGTTTTACTTACAGAGTTTTGGAAGTTATGCTGCAGCGACGATCATGAAAGTTACATATGGGAAGACCGTGCCGACGTTGCTCAGGGGCACGAATATAGGCTTTGCTTAGATCAACGCTCCCGATCTGCCCAAATTGAAGTGGGGGTATTGAGTGCAACGTTCTCATGCTGCAACAAGCGCTGCTCAGTTCATCGATGCCATCCAACCTGTCTGTCCTTGTAGATTGAATCCACAGCCACAGCCTCTGGTCGCTCGCACCCATACTGTGTAGCTACGACGGGCCATCTTGACGACATTTCCCGTCGAGGCACTATGCTCCCAGCTGTCCCACAAGCTCAGCCATCAATGGGCGGAACTCCCCTCGGACCGGCGCCGACTACACTTCTTTCAGAAAATCCATCATCCGAGTCCAATTTACCGGCATTCGCACCATCAACGCCGGTTAGGTTCACACCTGTGGCTCCAAGCAGCAGTTCTATAAAAACAACATCAGTGGCTGCGCCCTCTCACGACAGTACCTTCGTTACGCCTCCAGAAACGCCTCGGATAACTGTCCCAAAGTTCAGCCAATGCCAGGCACCGTCTGGGTCCATCAGCTCTACTGAAGGTTCTTTGCCCGATTCTTCCCAGCCGTCCTCGTCTACTCGTAGCAGCTCAAACACGATGCCCCTGCCTCCACTGCCTTCGAGCGCCACACTATCTGTTCAATCGGAAAGTCGACCATCAGAAGGTTGTAATTCAACTCGGGCCCAGTTTGTTGTGTCACTGCATGACACTCTGGCCCTTCACAAGCTGTCCCATGCGCAGTTAGAATCCATCATCGCACAAGTCATCAGAGAGGAAGGTTTTTCCCAACTGGTAAGCATTCTCGAAGTCATCGAGTGAAAGAAACCACAGCCTCAGATGGCGCCTCTAATTGTATCACTTAGCTTGCTTCCTTGGACACCATGTGGAGAGTGAAGGGTTTTCTTGGTCAATGATGCCTGATAGTGTTGTACATACCCATTTCTTGCTATCCTTTGGGTAAAATGTTACCTTGTGCATGTATAAAGTCTCCAAGATCGCAGATAAGTTACTATCAAGTACCTGCCTCATCCATTGCTTCCATTAATGTACCAGCAACTTGCAATTCATGAATGCTTTCCACACCAACGCCTCTAAGCACCATTCCGATCTTCTCTTGCTTTAATGCCTGGCGCTCGGACTCACTTCTCACCATCAGCATGCCAGCAAACCCAAGCGAGTTGACGCCCAACATCGCCCCCGACTCTCCTAGGGTATAAGTGTCCCAGTGACGCGGTATCAAGTGCATGTGTTCCAGGGTTAGAATCACATTATAGGATGGTGTACCAGGCGGATAGTCCGAGGCATGTCGCATGGTCGAAATCACAAGATCCAAGAGGGACAGGAACGGAAGGAATAATGCTTGTTCGAGCTGCTCTGGTGACGCGCCATTGGACAGAGTCGGAAGTCGATATATGTGGTTGGCGTATGGCACGGATGATAGCGAAAAGGGTTTTCCTGAAGATAACTCAGGTGAGCTTGGTTCGAATATCCAGTAGAGGAGCATGAAGAGAGTACCTGAGACTTCAAGGTTTGCAGCTTTGGCTAATCTTTCGATTGGAGGTCCATTTTCCTCAACTTCAATGAACTGGATATGTTTGTGACTTTGACTGGCTCCACTGTTTGATCCGCCTTTGATGAATGTTCAATATAAGTTTGCTATCAGATGGTCATGTCACGAGAGACTCACAATTGTAGAAAGCGAAATAGTTTTTACGTGCGCTTCGGGCCACAAGGAGTAGCAGATAAGTTTGGACCAGATCATGAGGCATCAGGGGTGAATTTTGCGGCATGAATTCTGTCGATCATACGCATCAGCGCGTGATCATGGAGTTTGGGTAGCTGGTCAGGAACCTTTGGTCACGAGAAGGAAATGATGGGGGACGACCGAGTACTTGTTTAGCTGGATAGACTTGAGCTGATGCTCGGACGGAGAAAATCGGACATACCAGCACACCATATTCCGCCCCGGATGATTTGTTGCATAGATCACCGACGTGAAGATTTGGGACATATGGAGGTGTAAATGGATCAGAGTTCTTGACAGTCTTGTCTGACTGATTAGATGGTGCGATTTCTGCTTTCCCAGCAGGTGGTGTCACGACCGGTTTCTTTTGAAGTGCTGTACATAGGCGAATCTCCCACTGCCATGCATCAATCACTCATGAGAAATACCGTTGCGATGATGAAAGCAGATGGAAACGCACCTCTACCCCGATCTCCTCGTGCTTGCTCACTTCTGAGGGGAAGAAAAATAGATCTCCTGAAGATTGTGCGGCTTCAAACCGACTGGGTAATGCGGATATGATATCAGAGGCCTTCATGACTGAACGTTCAATGGACGCCAATTATTTGGTCACTCGTGTGTGAACCAGCCCACCGTGACGGTGCTGACTGTATGGGCAAAATACGGCCCGGAAGACCATGTGATCTAATTGGTTCATGCTTAGCTTGATTTATGCAGGTAAGGCAACATGAATATGCATCAACAATTTCATGGCATCGGATGAATAGAATTGATAGTATATGTGTTCAGAATATTTCGATCCTTCAATCCACATTCTGCTATGGGAAACTCGCTGGTAGGTGTTCGCCGTCCAGACTTCCAAATTTAGTGAGTTGGTCCGCATGAGACCAACAATGCACAGTTCCTTCAGATGGGGTGCTTCAGCGACAGCGCGGTCAAGTGCCAATTCGATTGGGTCACAATCAAGTGTATTGTGGCATACGAGGGTGAGAGATCGTAGGGAGGGGGGAAATGGCTTCGCTTGCGGGGAAATTGGCCCAGAGAGGACATAGGCCAGACTTCGTAATTTTGGAAAAGGATGAAACTCATCCTGTCCGCGAATGACTGTGAGACGTGTATAACAATCCTGGTTTTTTGAAAGATCTGCGCTATAGTTGTCGTGTTCTCCTAGGTGCAAACTCCATACTCGTGCAGCATATTTGTCGAACGATTGCCAGCCGTTCAATGGATTACAGCAATACTTCAGGAGATCACAGTCACTCGTCCGGGTGTCCTGCGGATATGACAAGGATTGGCTTCAGTAACAAATGTGGGATCACTGTAGGTGAGTCACTTACATCCACAAATGATGCGCTTTGTGGAATCAGAGAAATGAATGGCGCAAAGGAGTGCATAGACCTCCACAGGATATCAAGGGCAGGATCTGTAAATGCACGACAACAGCAAGACATGTGGTACAACGACTTCTTGTCGTCTTGTAATCCATGAAGGATGACTGCGAGAATTTCTGAGATGCGGAGAATCTCAAAAGGTCCTGGCATGATCAGTCAAAGAATTTGTTCGCAAATCACAGCACATACAAGATTTGAGGTTAAGGGTCACAAATTGTTCCAAACTAGCATTTGCCCTGTCCACCCTGTTGGTGGGCAACTAATAATAAGTTCTAGTTTGGTCAGCAAAACCAGGATTCAGAGAACAAATAGCTCCAAACACGACCTCTGTTCATACCGTACAACGCACCAACGTAGACAAGAATCTTTTCTCATCGACTATGACCTCATTTCGTGTCTTGCGGATGGGCACTAGTTTTGTCCCTTTCCCTTTCTTCATTCACTTTAACCCATCGATAATTCCTTCAAGACCACCAGGAAGAACTTCATACCTAATGGGCTACATAGAAGGAAAGTCAGCGGCAGTGAGACTATATGCTGGATACATCACCTTGAAGGTCCCTGCTTTAAGCTATTCCAAAAGAATGGCCCACAACTCACTAGAGTGGCTTATTGTCAGCCGCATGTGGGCTTCCCAATGCGGGCCATCCTACTAGTAATGGTTCTGCGTCCCATTTCTTCCTTTTCTTCAACTGACAACGGAAGTGTTAAAACCAGGCATCCTTCCTAACCGAGGAGTGACCATCCGAGCTGCTGTGTCTCAGGGAGAGAAGTGACACCATACACATACTTGATCGATTTCCTTACACAATTGCTAACAGCAGTCTTGAGATCGTTGACAGGAAGGTCCCCATCGAATACATGGGTAGCGCCAAGTGACTTCAGGAACTCTTCATGTTCATGTTTAAGTGACACAGTCATAATGATAGGAAAAAACCCAGAGAGGCGAGCCAGCTGAATGAGTCGGATATCTTATCAGTCACGGTTACTCGTGACTTACTATATTATATATGCCCCGACAGCTAACGATGATCCCCCAGGAATGATAATCGGTGTCTTTCGGTACGCGTCAATGCCGCCCTGTACCTAAGGGTGAGGCCTAATTCGTACTCATTACTATTATACAGGCCTGTTGAAGCAGTGTTGAAGGCTAGTGGCTGCCTCATAATATTCCAAATTATTTAGGATCTATATACCTGTGCCAATGCAAATACTTCACTGAAACATGCCTTCACAGTGAAATCTGCAAATATACAGTGAACAAGTTAAGCTCAAGCACAATTCAGGGGCCACTAGCAATGCTTACACTCTGTCTCCCTTTGTGAACTTGTCGAGACCTTCTCCTACTTCATTGACAATATCAGCACTATTCTCGCCGAGTACTGCTGGGTATTTCTCGGCGAAAAATCCTGATCCTAAACTTTGTAGTCGACAGGATCAAGGACTGCAGAGTAAGCTTAGATCAAGAACTCATTTTTTCCGGGCTTCAAGATGTTGCGCAAACGAACAGCGGATAGACCTTGATTATATTCAAAAAAGAGTGCTTTTTGTTGCTTTACATGGTTGACGCAACTACATAGGGGTCACACTTATAAGTCACGTGATTTCGATCGGCGGCTGGACGTCGGTTGAGTTTCACTCACCAACACATCTAATCGCAAATGAAAAAACCTTGAGTGATTACAGATAGATGTGTGAAATAAAATGCATTCAAATATACTTTACATTACCCCCATTCTACTATAAATCCTACTGCGTGAATTTCCTGATCTTTGAGCTTTCGATGCTGGGAATGATATGCCCTGATGCATGCATTATCGACGATAGCGTGTTCACCATGAGAGTGTTCGCTCTTCCTGGTCGACACTCAACGAAGAACATGCAATTTCATCAGGACTGAATGCCATTGCAGATGACATCAGATACGTAACGTTGTCGTTGTCTGGAGGAGTGTTGCGGTTGGTAAAGGTAAAGACGGAGACAACCAATGCTGTCTTCTGAATCAATGGATATCAGTGTACCCAAAACGCCGAGAGCATGCAGAAGCCACGGTGGTTCAAGAACAGGAGTATCGAGTTAGCACAAAAGGAGCGATCGCAGGTGGAGCGTAGGAGCTCAGTATTGTATATAGAAATTGGACTACCGTGAGTTACAATAAGAGACGTCTATACACAAAGATGTTGTGAAGGGAAGAAGAGATACCTCAGAGTAAGTGACTAATATCACTCCGAAATCTATGAGAGGAAGGTGCAGCACTCGGAAAAGATGTGCATGCATGAGCACGTTCAACATCCAGTACCACTGGCACTGGCGAAGCAATGTAGTAAGCATCATTCATCAGCGGTTAAGTTCGCTGCTGTTCACATACATTGGGATTCTTGTTCGGGGAGAAGACCACTGAAGCACAGCATGTCAAGTCATGATCGGGGTACGTGCGCTAGGAATGAGCGTACAATATAGTCCCGTGGTGATGATGATAAAGGGGAATATCATGTAATGATATAGAAGATTTTGTTGATTCCAGCATGACCAAAGTAAGAAAGTGTGAATGTCCACTTCGAATAACATAATGTCAATATCTGAAGGGAAGCGTCACAGAACAAGTGCATTACCGTGAAGTGAACAAACACAGTCATAGGTCTGGATAAGCGATTTGAGTGGCGGACAGGAACAGGTCGGGATAACCCTATCCAGAATATCTAGTCGGCGCCGCTAAGCTATCAAGTTAGAAGGAGTTCAGACAGTCGCACTTACCACTGGCCACACATCGTATATCCG
>JABCPU010000361.1:0-68871 GCA_016800925.1 Suillus spraguei | reverse complement strand
ATCAAAGAACAACTCCCTATCAATTATATTCAGACACTCAATAATAACAACAAAACAGAATTTTTGAAGAGCCTCACATCCTGATTGCAAGAGATATAAACATGGAGTGGTGGACGGATGAGGCTGCCCAGCAGCTGGCAACCTAGCGTACTCGAACGTCGCCCTCAATCAGAGATGACTTAATGTATGTACCAGAATAAGACTTAGCAATAAGTTAGCAAAAGCTCACGTGATTCTGATATTCCTAAACGGACTTATTCGTCACGTTACTCTGAGAATCCGCTCTTGATCCAAATTCAAACTCAGTTTTACCAGTCCCTCTATAGACTATCGACGGTTTGCCTCATAGAGGGGCTGGTCACGAGTCTAGGTCATACCGCTGATGGCCTGATAGTATGAAAAATCACCGGCCCGAGTTTCAAAGTCCGTGGTCCGTACACCTACGGTTGGTTGGATCACCCTTTAACGTGACTAAAATGATTAAATCTACAGACTCACTTTGAACGTCCCTACAAGAGGTTCCCGTACTCAAATACCCAGAAGACTTCGGTGTTCATCCACACATCTCCTTAGCAAATGGAGCCAACAATGCCCACCATACTATTCCGTGCCATCCAAAACCAAGCCTACTCATGGAATTTTATCGATAAGCTACAAGGTATGAATAATTTAGTCGCGAACTAACGTTTGATTGCTTCTACGGCGTACGCAGAAGGTCAGATACACCTCCTGTTCATACCAAATTCCTGTCAGCCTCTGAATGACGGTATCCGATGGCAAGACCATGAAAGTCGATACACCATTCCTGTCCAACGCGATACGCGGGTGCGTGCTGGCCCTTTTATTCATTATTCAAAATTAGTTTACCTTTTCACAAGAACTCGAAGTCTCAGCAACGAACACGCCCTTGACACTTGTCTGCACCGTTCCAAGGACAGTGGTAGCCTATCCATTGTAACCATTGCCAAGGATCTGCCAGCAGCTGCAAACATACGAGGGCCGTAGCTGGCTCATGTCCGATCGCATAGAACAGTCCGTGAACGAGGAGATCACGTTCTTGACCTATTGTTACAATTTCGATGCGGAGAGCGCAGTGTTCCAGAGGAATCCTGGTCTGTGCAAACATGTGAGTAGTAGTACGTGAGAGCCGTACACAGCCAATTATCAGATCCACATGTTGAATGTTTGACGAAAATGTGTACGACAAAGCCAGAACCTCATACGTACATGAATAGTACATTTACGGTAAATGATAAATTTATTTGACGATTATTCAAGAGGACATTCACCTTAGATTGGAAAGACGCTGAATCAGCCCGTGAAATGCTTTATCGCGAGCCAAGCAGGATAGAATCGCCAATACTTGCGCCCGCGTCTTGAAGTGTTTCTGGCTCATTCATAAGAGACAAGAAAGTTACACGGTGTGTACCCGAAACCCGTTTCTCTTACCTCTCGAACGAAAGCAAATGAAGCCTTCACCTGACGATGTCCAAGTTGCAGCGGTCTTCAGTCTGAGCGGTGCATTGCTTTCTCAATACAAGAACGAGACAAACGCGGCACCAGTGCATACATATCCAGTGCGTGTGATCTTTATTATTTCCTCTTCTGACTTGACAACTTAGCGGCGCTGGCTACATTTTGGGTAGGTCACGTCGACCGGGCCAAGACTCATAGTCATTTGGATACTGTAAGCAATTATGGCCGCGATGTGTGAATACTGACACATACGTTGTTGCACTGCAATTTCTCATGTCAACCGCATCATTTTCTTCCCTTCAGTGACATTTGACTATGTTTCCCTTTTTTTAGTCAATGGTACGTACGCAATTGTTGATGATAAGTTTTTGTCAGCTACTCTCGCTCTCTCAGTACAGCACCGGGAAATACTGCAACGGGTGGGTTTCCAATCGTACTTGGTGATCTCGCGAGAGAAAGTTCCTGCTCTATCAGTACCTCTGCACATACGACCCTGCACTCGATACTTGTAGATCGACCACCTTGAATTGACGAGAACGGCTGCTCAGCTCAATTTCCCAAAACCTGTCCGTGAATTTCGTATGACTGTGACATTGGAGTATGACTTTGACATGTTTGTTACTAATCCACTAGATACGTCAAGGATACATTAGAAATAGGCAGGGGCTGCGCACCCGGGCCTCTATAGCTTAGTCACCGACGTAAAGCACGTTGTCGTGTAGCTTCACCTGATTAGTGCTGCGAGCCCCTCGGCCTAGTCCACCGGTCACTAAGTGGTGGTGCGGGCGACACAAAAAGGCGGGATTTTCTTGTGTCGTCACTTCAACATCGCTTAATTAATATTCGCCTCTGCGAAGCGGCAAGCCAAGTTCGGGGGTGCCTCAAAGTTTCATCACCCGGCGTTTAACCACCATGAGATCCTTAACTTTGATCCGCACTGTAATGACGATATACATGAGACAGTCGAAGATGCTCAGTAGACTCTAGTTGCTGCGGCTTTATTCAGCAAGAAGATCTCCGTTACATGCACGGGGGGCGGATCATCGCCACGATGGGACAACGAGCTCGTTGCCGTGCCTATATGTTTTTACTCGACACGATTCTTTCAAGCTGGTTTTATCCCCCTGTTTTCGCTGACCTCGATTTTGATCGTCCCATTGAAAATTGTCGTCGCTCAATTGAATTTTGATTTATTGATATCCAAGACTATCTAAATGTCATATATACAATGCCACGCGGCCAAAAACACGAGATCTTGCTGTGGATGCAGATTAGGAGAGTTCCGAAGCGTTCAAGACCTTTGCGCAATTTCTGACCGCTGGGTATCACCTGGTAATGAAATCATACGAGGAAGACGCTCTATTGTCGATCAGTGAAACCTCTGCCAAATCAGGGCAGAAGTGGGCCACTGTGGGCCATCGCCCTTGCGTTTCAGCCACAACATGATTATCAAATGTTTCACTCTGAAGTGTGGTGAAAGCCTGTGTATATAAGGTCACGAACGGCTCAGGAAAAAATAAATTGCAAAACCACTCACCCCTCAATACCCCCCTCGCCATCAGACCTGCCTATTGGCTGATAGCAGGAATAGCTTACTGTGTGCCACAAGTCATAAGCCCTACGGGGGCCTTGGAGTTTTCTTCGGAATCACTGCTGCAAGAAAACGTCAGACGTCTTGTCAGGTACTACCCGGCGCAGTGGCACAGCATAAGTAAGAGCATGCGCAACCTCCTCTGCGCAAATCCTGCATCTGGCACCTCCAATGTTTTAAGGTTCGCCAAAGGTAAATATTGTATCAGGCTGTCAAAGTATAAAGCACTAACTTACTATGTGTCACAGCCTATAGGAGATAAGCAGGCCCGGCCCTATCGAATTTCATTATCCTCGCTGGCAACTCCATGTTGCAATGATTTTACAATACGGATCGCCAGCGAGGGTAGTGGAGGAAGTGGGCGCTGGTGTTGATGCGCATCTTCGATTTTCGGGGCTCATCGCCGTCCTGAAATGTAGATAGTCGACATCACGCAAAGGGCCGAGGACTAGTTCACGTACAGCTGCGCTGAATAGCTTCTTGATGTTCTGTAGTGAACGGCGATCAGTGAATAAAGACTGTCTAGAAACTCGATGCAATGACATACTCCCCGAAAGGAATGATGTCATTGAAGACGAAAGCATTCAGTCTCACGTTGTCTCGCAGAAGGTCACTTGAGCCCGGCTTCAGAGGTCAGTATCAACAGCGGCGAGGAATTTCATGCGCAGAAAAGGCCGCGCACCTCGCCCGGTCTTCATAGCACCTTACTGCTGACTATCTGATCGAGTAAGATTTTCCAAGGATGGCGGCCTGATCTCGTCTTTCAAAAGCCGGCGACATTTGGAATGGAAACCCTATGCGTTGTTACAATACTAATGAGGTATGTGTACGGCGAGGTTAGTGGGAGTCGAGATGAAATGAATGCCGGGAACTGAATGTGTGAGGAGGGCTGAGAGCGAGCCGAGCCAAGCCAAGCCAGGGTTCAGCTGAAGTGCTTGTGTATAAATCAGGGCGTACGTGCCTCGGAGCATTCGCAAGGCACCCGCCCTTGATTGGAAAGTTCAAATTAAAGGGGCGCGCGTGCTGTGTACACATGCTGCAGAAATCAGGCCCAGGCCGTGGCGTGCTGTCACACCTGTAAAATATCTCATCCACCCTGCTAGCAAAAAAACAAGCGACAGAATATGACAAGCCTGACCAGGGACCTAAGTTCACTCTGCACGGTATCGACCGGGGAATGCTATGACTTGTGACACATGAAGGGTGACAACGAAGTCGTGATTCGTGTTGTCAATGAGACTGGAGGCTTCGAATTCATGGCAGAAGAAATTGAAATTGACCTGCACCCAACGTGTGTGAATTCATTTCGCAAATTTCCGTGAATATTGTTCAAGACGATCGGATACCTGTAGACGTCGATCAGTGAAGGTACTCCCAGCTCGTCGCTGTGGACAGCGACCAAGCCCTTGAGCTTACTCCATCTAACTGTCTCACCCACTTTTTTCGCCCTTGTACTTTCAAACCTCACACACTAATAACCTCCGACAGTTAGCTCCCACTCAGGAACTCTCAGCTGCTAGGATGTCCCATATCAACTCAGCATTCGAACCGTCGACTACTACCACTACTCCATCATTATTTACATCTTCTTTTCCTGGTGTTCCTACCAGTACAGATAGCGGTGATGATTCGAACAGTAGCGAACCCAGCTTAACTTCAAGCGCTGCCTTGTACCGTGAGTTTGATTGATCATCCTGTTCAACCATTCTCACACCGTTCTCCAATGATTTCCCTCGCTCCTCTGCTTTTAACCATCAACTTGTGTGTCTGCGATACATTCACCCATTCCCCTGGTTTCGGAATTTGTACGCTTGGATAATTCAACCTTGCCCGAACCGGTTTGATTACCTGTGTATTGCATTATACTGACCTAAACTCATCCCCATGATACCAATATGATCTCCTCGCCTTTCATAGTTTATACCTTTCTTGGTATGTGTCTCTTGTCTCTTGCTTTCACCACCACTGACGGGCTCTCTCATTTGCAATGTCTACGTCCACTCAAAACCCTTCGACTCCACCACCTATGTCATATACGGCGCTTGTAGCTACACTCGTGCTTCTCCTTGCTGTTTCATCCGCTATTGTTGTTCGCAGCCTCGTACTTCGACGACGCCACCAACGCCTTGTAGAAGAAGCTATCCAAGCCGGAACATGGCTCCCTCATCAACCATATGACCCCAGGGGAAATCGTAGACGAAGAGACATTGGAAAGAAACCAAAGCTATGGGAGGCATGGCTCCGGAGTGGTGATGAAGAGGGCCCTGTCGATAGTAAATGCGGCTGGGATGACATAATGGTGTGCTTCTCGCACAGAACGCCCCCCAAATGCTGTCGCTAACTTCATGCTATAGCCGGTGTATGCGGCGCACATTAAACCTGCACCAATACCACGAACCCCGAGGCCGGCGTCACCACAAATTGGATCTGATGCGTCGACTCGCACGATGCGCTTCTTACGACCTTTGCGTACACCATTTTCGCCGCCGCCGGTAACATCATCTCCGATTATCCCTTCTCCACCTGTAACTTCATCTCCGTCAATGTCGGCCCCGCCTGCCGTAAGCGTAGCCGTCCTCATTGCAATGCCCACACCACAGCATGTACGAGAAGGGGATGGACCACCTGTGATTGAGCTTGGTGTTGTCGATGTCCCTCTCCGAGACGTAAGCCCAAGTGGTGACCCATCGTAACAGACACCGCACCGATTACATTTTGGGCTATATATGTATACTTATTGTTTCTAACGCACATACTTAATACAGCATGCTACGTAAACGTGTTGGATAGATGCTATGTACTCATTATCTGCCACCTCATCGCACGGACACACCAAACCACCATTTATGTAGGCGTTGATCCGTCCGTTTCGCTCCTAACATAGCTTTCTTGATATATTCTGTACTCGCAGCGTCCGGCCAATTTGTAAGTCCGAATGATTGTCATGTCGTTATCTTATCTTACATGCTTTAGGACTGGGCGCTGATGGCGTGTCAAAGCTAATTGAAATGATCTGCGCCTCCAATGATAACCACGTTCTATTTCATCACTGCTCGCAGTCACCCTTGCCCGCACCACCATTTGCAAATATTATTCAAAAGTAGTCTAGTCCCAAGAAGCACGGACTACTCGGGCTAGCCTTACTTATTTATACTATTAATCGTCGTCACTGCGGTCATCAAAGAAGCTGGACACTGTTACTTCT
The DNA here is from genome assembly GCA_016800925.1 of Suillus spraguei. Lineage (NCBI taxonomy): Eukaryota > Fungi > Basidiomycota > Agaricomycetes > Boletales > Suillaceae > Suillus > Suillus spraguei. Next base: position 62,599 of record JABCPU010000361.1, on the reverse strand, counting down.
ATCTCGTTCATTCCGAGTCTAGCCTAAACCCTCACTTGCGCTGGTACGGCAGATGAGATACTGGGCTCAGTATCACAGGTTTCTCGTACCAGCACAAGTCTTGTTGACTCCATGTTTCGCCTGAAACCTGCAAATACGAAGTGAAACATCCAGTTTGACAGGAACGGGCTAACGACAGACCTGTGAGACTAGGCTCAGTATCGCAGGCTTCTCGCACCAGCGCAAGTCTCGTTGAACCATGGAAATACTACGAACGGAAACATCAAGTCTTCAAGTTTGGCTGGAATGGGCTTGCGCTGGAACGACAGACCTGTGAAACTAGGCTTGGCTTCACACGTTTGTCGTACCAACGCAAGCCCGGTTATCATGAGGCTTACAGTCCGTACTGGAACTCAGATTTGGCCAACTTCGAACAAACCAAGTAAGCTTGCCGAGTTGCCGTCGAGCGTGACCATATCTATGTCACAGTCTCATTAGCGCGCGATCAATCATGCCCCTAACCCGCACCTTTCCTTTCATCTACTTAATGGAAAACACTAAGATGGCACAGACGCGAAACAAGATCGATATGTTTGCCACATCATTCTTATTCTTATTTCGGGTCTGTTGAGGTGCCATCTTGGCGTTTGGATTTCTTTGCCATTGGGTAGCTATGTAGATGGATAGTGCAAAGGAAAGGTGCGGGTTAGGCGCATGATTGATCGCGCGCTATGTAGATTATCGAGATAGCGTCACGCTCGACGGCAACCCGGCAAGCTTACTTAATAATTCTGGTTTGTTCGAAGTTGGCCAAATCTGAGTTCCAGAACAGACTCTAAGTTAGTAAGCGACTAGTGGCACGATGACGACACATGACACTTGCCTTCGAAAGGAGATCTAGCTCGGTTGGCATCAATGCTAACCTGAAGCAGCAGCTCTGACAGACTCGGACCGTCCAGTGATGCATGCTGGCCGCCCACCTGTGTGTGATTCCTTGCCACGACGTCTAACCTCCACTACCCTCGCAGGGCGGTTCCTCAGTGCGATCGCATTGCGGAAGTATCCAGCAAGGATAATGAAGAACAGGGCCGGGCTTGCACACATAGGCGTACATTAAATCTACTGCCTGCACGTCCCAGCGCCAGGCCGGTGCTCACGGCGCTTACTTGCATCCTGGCACACAGTAAGTCATTCGTTGCACGATATAGTAGGGCATAGCACTTACCTTTGGAAAGGCACCTCGCAAAATGTCGGGGGCAGTTGCCAACCTGGAGCAGCAAGTTCTTATATCGTGATAGTAGTGTATGCTGTGTGCGATTCCTTCACGTACCCTCGCTGGGTAGTTCTATGTTGCAATCGCATCTAAGGACCCCCAGCGAGGGTAATGAAGGATGAGAATGGACGTGCGCAGATACGCGCAGACAGTTGAGCTAAATGCCGACCAGAAGTAGGGGCATCCGTACGGTCAGACTCATCTGCAAACAGGCGCTATACGAGCCATGCAAAGGCAAGTCTCCATAGGACTTACGGCTTGTGGTACAAAGTTATACCTTGTCACTACGAGCCAATTGCCAGGAGGTGAGTGACTTGTATTTTCGTGAGCGGTTCGTGACCTTATATACCTATCGTAGGTGTGGGCATTGACCACAGTCGATTGGCACCAACTGTGTGGATGTATTGTTTGTATTGTCGTCTATTCATTGTCAGCTCGCCACACTTCAGAGTGAGTCATTTGCTAATAATGATGTGACTGAAGCACAATGGTGTGGTCTCAAATTTTGAAAAGGTTTTATATCGACAATAGACCACCTTGTACATTTTCATGACAAAGTCCACAAGGGAAGGGAATGCCCGGCCGGTCAGATATCCCACCATGTCTCGATCCCGTAAGACTCGCTCAAGGCATTCACTTATAGTCTTGGCCGTCAATAACAATAGATAAGATTCAATAATCACGAAGACAGTACTCAGGACATTAATTAGCTATTGGATATCGAAAAGCTAGCTTTGAAGTACGATGAACGAGATAGGCAGTACCAAGTAAGCAAGGCAGGCACAGGCCTTCAGCGAGTTCCGAGACGAGTCTCCATCAAGGATGTAAAAAAAATAAAACTTGCGGCGCACCAAAAACCGCCCCTGCACCCAAAAATAGTATACGCGGCATGGGCAGAAATTGGCCAACTTTGCATAGCAAAATGTATGCTGGGAAATATCCTGGGACCCCATCAGCCATGCGAACATCTCGTCGGATATCCTTGATCTTGGTATCGGGCTCACAGCAGTGCCCTTTTTGTTATAGCCTGTCCGCCCTCCTGAGCCGACGTTCCGATATTCCATACAACGTCGGATGTAGATGATAGCCGAATGAGCTGAAAAGGATTACTTGCTGGCAATACATTATTAGAGGTCACATTTTAGCAGATAAAGAAGAGTGTTAGGATTGCCACCGGATGCCAAGGAAGTAGTAAGCAAGTGCGATGGTGGCGCAATAAAATGATGGAACGTCGATATGGGCAAGGCCATTAGAAATGGACATGTGGTAGACAGGGCGCAATCGCACGCCAAGCCCCCCAGAGTCATGTTTCGCCTCGTTTTCCACGCCACGTCGTATGCAAAGAAATAAACTGGAATAAAGATGGAGGGAGAGTGCACTACTCTGACATTCAGAGTCTAGAGCATTGAGAACGGATCATCGCAAGCGTATCGTTTGACGAATATGGAACCTATAGAATAATCAGCACCTCGGACTAATCCCCAGCATTGATCCTGAAAATAAGACGTATTGCAGTAGAAGTATGACAGGAAGCGAGTACGTACAATTTAAAAGTGGCCGTGCGACGTGCGTATCGTCATCGACTAACTACACCTGCATGTCATTAGCGTGCTCGCCATTCTTTGACGTAAGCAATGCTGGATCCGAGTCCTTCTCTGCTTCCATGCAAGCTGCCAGTGCCGGTATAAAGTAATTCGGTACTTTGTCGGACAGTCGAAGTACCCTTCCTCATGACCCCTCAATGCTTCAGCCTGTCGAGGGGATATCTGCCAGCGATAGCGCCTTTTGCGACGCTCCGAATAAGGCTGTAACCGTTGTCATCCAACTCCCAGGGTTTCAAACCAATGACTGGGAGGGAATCGAGTCGGCATACACGCTGAAGCTGTCATAGTCATCGCACTTGTTATGATTGTTGCTTTGGTTATTGTATTTGACGTGTTTTCCGTAGTTGGGGCTGTCATGAACGTTGCCACCTTGACAAACTTGAGCGCTTGAGCTTGAAGCTTAAGCTTCAAAATACGCAGTAGATGTTTCGATTCGCGTTTTCCCAGTCTTCGGATTTGTTTGTACTTATTTACATATCAGAGTTCATTTCTGCATCAGCCGGATCTCGCAGCATATGATGCAGCTGGCTGCAAAAAGACTGTGCTCCAATGCCATACTGACAATCACGGACCAAGTTGGGTTACCTTCGACCTGGTACTGGATGACTGTCAGGTTCAGGGTTCATAAACGATGGAACAAGTGTTATTTACTTACAAGGTGAGCACAATGACAGGTTATTAATTATCTCACCCGGTAGCAGATGTACCGCAGTCGCACTTCAGACAATCACAGCTGCGCCATCTGTCAAACTCACCCTGATGCAAGCAGACTAATCTCACAACTCAGGGGAGTTCGAGCTCCACTTTGTGGGTTACGAAACGCAACAGGAGAGGTCAAATAACCTACTAGTCACGCGCTCATATATTTGAGGAGCTACAATGGTCAATGATCAACGATTGACATATAGCGCAATGGTATCAATGTGACGCGGTCAATCTTAAAGCTATGCTGCTGACCTATTCCGATATTGGTGCTCACCGCCAATCATGGACAATGTTCATCGCGGTGTACCTTTTAGACTGCGTGCGCAGTGTCGCATGCTGTATGCTGATGGAATCATGGTGAGGCCTGAGTCGAGTCAGAACCTGTCTTCTATCTTGACTCGGATGATAGCGGCATCGTGAAAATGCCGTGCCACTGTTGCAACTGCTGCGGGTTAACAGCTGCTACTTGTCCTGTGGTATCATCAAGATTAACACAAGTACTCCCGGCCTGCAAGTCGGACCTTCCTCCGTATGTTGTTTCAATGACTGTCTTCTTTATCACTAAACAATATCTTTACTTTCTTGCTCCCCCCCCCTCCCATGGGATTTTGAAACCTGTCGCTTCTGAGTTCCTGCCGTGTCCTGCTCGACGTTGTCGCTGTCACTGAAATCTGGCCCGCGCTAATGTGATTGACAAATCTTAAAGTTGCTAGGACCGATCATTTATCAGGGAAGGAGATCTCGATTATCATGAAAATGATCTTGAAGTGCCATGCTTTCGACCTTGGAAACGGTGATCAATTGGTTCAAGATTTCTGGGGGCAGAATCACAAAGGCTTAGTGTTTTATTACAGATACATACAATTGGTGTATTTAGGACATCTGCCATTAACCGGTGGCTACTCCTTTTTGCTGAGATTCTTATTTTTATTGCGCTAAACCTCGCTTGGGCGTCACATGTGTCAAATCGCGGTATGTGATTATAATACCGCAGTAGTGGCGCAGCATTTTAACTTTTTCTAGTGTCAGTATGATTATGCAGCCGGTACTGCGGTGCCACTGCAAGTCGCACAAACAAAACATTGCGTTGCCTGCTATGCGGTATAAAAACAGTGAGTGTTAGGGGGCGATTCGTTCACTCACTTGCGTGCAAGCTTCTCTAGCTCTGTAAAAGAGAAAATCTAGGCATTATAGTTCTCTAGAGCTCTATCATCTTCCCTGCTACTGAAAATGTATAAATCATCATCTACATCATCAACTACCGTGACCCACACGTCTTCCAACTCATCCTCAGAAGCTCTGCTGAAGGACAAGAATCAGACTTCCTCTGGGCAGTCCCAGCCAAAAGATTATGAAGCAGCCTTTGCAGCGCTTCAAGCATCGTATGGGTTTGGATCGTTTCCAGGCTCTACGCGCTCCAGTAAATAGGAGTCTTTGAGCGGATGGTGAGTACGTGCGAACTTGATTGTGATGACGAGACTGATGATTCGAAAGGGTATAAGTAGACATGGGAGCCAAGTTTCTGAAGTTTATTCTGAGAATAAGGTGTACAGGACGAGTGGGGGAAGGTGGGGATGAGTTGCGGAATAATACCAAAGGCTATAACAGTCACAGTGGATTGATATGTGTTCTCCTTTACAACATTCCAGTCCTGCTACGTAAACCATAAACCACTGCATATATTAGTGTAAAACAGTAGTGGGGATGAAATGACTGCCAAACAAAAATTGGTATCACTTGAAATCAAGCGTACATACAGAACTCGTATAGGGTGGGCAATACAAGGGAATGGGATCAGAAGTGTGTTAAATTAAATGCTAAAGGATCGTGTGAAAGTGAAATAGGAAAACAGTGTGGCTATGACATACAGTTAAAGGCAATACCTACCTTGATTACTTCCAATCGAATGGTTATCGTCTAGCCACTCGCTTTCGTTCTCGTCCCTCATCTTCTATGTCCATGGCGTCGCCAAAGTTGTTTTGGGCCTGTGTATGGCTGGTACCAAGGACAGATGTGCGTGAGCTCCGCGTTCTCCGTCTGGTATTTCCAGAGGCGGACGTGATCGTTGATGAGATGCTACTTCCTTGTGAAGATGACTCTGTGGCGCCTAAAGCAGTGGTGGAATCGAGCATCATCATGACAGCGTGACGACGCTTAGCGCCAGCGGTATAGTCTGGGAAAGTAGAGTCTCCTGTAACAGATGTTGCGGCTGGGATGGGAGGCGTGCGGAATAGATTCTCTGACGGTGTAAGGCACGCTGTGATAGGTGGGCTGATAGGGAATGACTCGGGTTATCTTTCTTGGCACCCGATGCACGGGATTTGGATGGACGTTGGCTGGCGTATGGGTGGCTTGGTTGGCGCGCGGGTGGCATAGTGCATGGTGTAGGCGAAGTTTGTCTGTTTGGAACATTTGGAATGTTGAGTGTGAAAGGAGAATGCGGAGTCAAAGGCGCTGGAACAGTCTAAGAAAAGGGGAACATGTCATTTACTGCGCAACAAAAGGATACGAAACATACAGTTTGCTGTTCCAGATGGGAAGAAGAGGGACCTGGTAGCACAGTGTTCCTCGTAGTGTCCCCGGAGAAAACATGACGGGGAGTGGAGTCTTTATTTGTGTCGGGGCGGCTTGCAGGGACGCCCCCTCTTGCTCTTTCTTTTTCTTTTTCACGGTCTTCATCCTCATCCTCCTCTTCTTCGCGAGCCTTTACAGCCTCCATTCTAGCCTCAATCCAGTCCATGATTCGGCCGATCGTCATCACGTCTCCGGCTGGGTTGCTTGACCCAGATAATGCTACACCACCTGTAGAAACGCCTTGTTGGATCATCGACATAAGATCTTGACAGGCTGTTGCATATCCTGCGTTATAAGCGCGTTTAGATGCATGCCTCGAAGATCGGTAAAGGGTTGTTATACTGAGCGCAGCAGCTTGTTAAATGTGCTGAACGTAAGTAACGTGGATGAAGCCTGAAGAAAAGCTCCTCACCTTTAAAGTTGTTCAATAAGTCCTTCTCAGCTTTCTCGAGGTTTGCTGCTGGTAGAGACTTTGCCAAACCGTTCAGATCTAATGATGAGTCCATGGCCATGGAGGTGCTGGCAAGTAAATGACAGGCACTGTCAGTGTGCGTGCGGCTCGGAAATCAGGTATGTATTACGTAAGTTGATTTCAATCGCGTCGTTGTGCCAGTTTTGGTCTCTGAGAAGTTCGCGGTTTGAGAGGTAATGAGCAGAATCGATGCGGAAGCTCTTGGTCAGTGAGTGTGGAAGTTGAGGTGCTGCACGGCTTACACCGGGCCACTCGGTAAGCTAGATTGTGACCGGGAGTCACGCCACAAAAATTAAGGGGAAATAATTGGTGCCTTCGAACACGTTCAACATGGATGAAGAGGTGGACTTTTGTAAGTTTTGCAACCGTGATAAGTTCAGCTTTGCTTGATCTCATAATAGACGATGGGAGTCTGGTGGACTCAGAGTCAGACTACGCAGATGACTCTGAATCTGACGATGAAGAAATGGAATCGGAAGTCGAAGACATTGAATTGCCCCAGGGTGTCCAGGCAGAGATTGATACCGATTTCAAGTGCATCTTCATTCCCCCTGAGACAGTTTTGTGTATCTGAGTACGAGATGCAGCCGACTAGTGAACAACATTCGCATGACGGACGATGTCTCAAATGCAGCGATGCTTCATCGAGAATGGGACTTCAATATCGCCCAGCAAGATGCGGAATTTCGTGACGACCTTCGCGAAGCATCCGGAATAGGGAAGAAAAAAGGCAAGAAGGTGCGTGGTCTGCGATAGCTCTTCTGGGCACTCTTCACAACTACTGTTTCGTACCGTGTTTTCAGCGCGGCCGTCAACATGGACCCGTACTCTCCCATCAAGTACGCGCCCTCATAGGTGAAGGAAACCAAGCATATGTCGATGGAAATATCCCGGAAGCAATACAAATCATGCAGGAAGTCATTCGCATTGAGCCTCGAGCAGCGTCTGCGTGGTCTGTAATTGCTCAATGCTATGAAGATTCCAATGAACCGAAGAAGGCGCTTCAACTGCGTATTATGGCTGCACATCTTCGACACGATGCAGACGAATGGGAGAGACTGGCTGTACAATCCAGGTGAGGCCGTGATCGGTTTCATTGGAGGGAACCTTAACCGACGGTGCATTTTCCCAGAGATTTGGGTTATAACCAGCAAGCCATATATTGCTACAGCAAGGTATATAGTCTTGACCCAACAAATGTCGATGTACTTTGGGACCGTGCTTCCTTGGCAAAGGAGATAAATGACCTACGCGTCGTACGTTCTATTGCTTCTTATTCACGTGTTTTTAACATAAACACATTCTAGGCTCGACACTCTCTTCTTGCAATTTTGAAACAATTCCCTCATGACATGACAGTTCTGACAGAGCTTCGACCGATACTCATTGAAGTTTCAGACCTTCCCCTCTGTGCCTCTCTTTACCAGGCTGCCTTGGAACACTATCAGACCGTTCAGCCCCTGGGTCCTGCACAGCCAATCGATCCCTCCCTGACTGACCAACCATCACCAAACCAAATATTCGGCTTCATTGATGTTTTAGTTCTTGCCGATCTGTATAATACGATGGCTGAATATGACCATGCAATCCAAATCATAAGGAAAGGCTGCAGATGGCTACAAGGCCGCGCAAACCAACGGTTCTGGGATGGGTGTGTAGATGACCGAGAATACGATTTACCTCGCGAAGAGTGGGGCAACCTGAATATAGAACGAAGCGGCGACGTTCAGCCTGGTCATTATCCTCTTGACGTCAACGCCCGACACCGACTCACTATTGCGCGAATCAAGCTTGGAGAAGTCGAGGAGGGCAAGGTGCGTATTCGTCATACAGTCAAAGCCTATGGGTGTGTGACGAGTCACACAGATGCATGCGTCTATTGTTCTCGCCCAAGATGTTCTCGACTACGCAGCTCTTTTTGGAGAAATCGCCGACTCGTATTTTGAGCATGAGATGTATGCTGATGCCAGGCCGATATATGAAGTTCTCGGCGCAGACCCTGCAGTATGTTTCCTTTCCTTGCCATATCGGCCTGCCTACTGATCCTCTGTAAAGACCAGTAGCTTGTACGTACTGCTTCAGGTGGCTGTATGTCGTAGGATGCTTGGTGACCTGCAAGAGGCCGCAGAGGTTTATAAGCAAGGTGAGATAGCCCTTAATAAGTTATGTTAACTTCTAATCTCCTGTTAGTCATTGATGCGGATCAAACTAATAATGACGCGAAGATGAAACTTGCTGAGCTCTACGAAATCATGGATGAACCTCGGAAGGCCCTGGAACTCGTTTATCAAGGTTAGCGCGTCTCTTATTATTCTAGCTGAAGAATCAAATATCCATTTTTCCGCAGTCATCGACTCTCGTAAGCGACGCACCCACCAGCCTGAAGCCACGCCCGCACCCGGTACTATTGCTCAACTTCAAGGCGCCTCTCTCTTCGAAGAGAAATCACGCAACAAAGCTAAAACTTCAGCTCCTGGTAAAAGCAGGCTCACCTTGGTCGAGCTCAAAGCGCTCGAAGAGCAACGTGAGCAAGAGGTGATCTTAGGGTACACCCGCGTCGAGGATCTGTGGCCGCGTATGCTGCATGGAGACGCGGAGGCGGAGAGGGAGTGGATGATTGAGGCTGAGAAACTCGTAGAGATGTTTAGGGAAACGAGGAATCTGTTTGTGACGACAAGGGTACTGGATGGTTATCAATGCGCTTGCGCTGGAGTGACTGACCGATCTGTCAGGACTATGACTTTAGGGGCATGTTCCCAAAGCGAAAAATACAACGGAGGGATGGCACAGACGAGGATAGGATGGTGTCAAGGCTCGAGCTTAATGGTCAGTAATGGCAAGAATTCAGTGGCTATATGTTATTTTGACCTCACGCTCCTACAGAACGCGACAAACATACCCGTAGAGCCAAAGATGAGAACCAGGCATCTGAGAAGGTTGATTCATTCCGCGGCGTTACATTTTCAAGCTGGCTGAGGATTTTCATGCAAGTCAGTTTTCCCAGTTGATATTCGTTTCACTCTTTAATCGTTTTGACCCAGTATGCCTTCGTTCTTACCAAACGGGGAGACTACGACCAGGCCGAAGAAGTCTTGCGCCATGTCCTTTTATCGAACGCATATCGAAATTCTGATTCACAGAACACGATTCGAATAGCGATCATCAGTGAGGGTCTTATTTTTCTTGATTCGACATTGTAACGTGTCTTGTAGCGTGTGCCGTCCGTGCTGGCAAGTTCTCTGTTGCAGTGGAACAATGTCGCAAAATTATCAACACTCACCAGTTCAATAATGAAGCTTTCCGCCTTCTGCTGGTTTCATTAGCCAGCGGACATCGCCCTACTGATTCGTTCGTTTCTTCTACGTTGCAAAAGCATACACTTCGTGAACTCCGACTTCACGATGCTTCGGTCAAGACTCCAGAACTCATGAAATGGAATGTTGTTGGGCGCAGATATAATCTGTCATCGTCGGGCAAGGAGGAGCAATCGAAAGCCGACGAAGAAGTGGATGAGGAAGCGGATATCCCTGGTTCAATGGACAGTAACACGACTGAAAAAACAGCGGTCAGGATGCCTACGAAGAATAATCCAATAATCGTCACTCTGTATGGTCAGATGTCTCTTGCTGCCAAAAGCTACCAGAGCGCCATATGCAAGTTAGTATTTCTTTCCAGGAGTTCCTAATAATCGTTCTTTCCAGTCTATTTGTTGCATGCATATGATTATTGCCCTGAGGATCCCGTTGTGTGCCTGTCTCTGGCCATCGCCTCTCTTGGTCGAGCTATGCAGCGGCAGTCTGACAATCGACATCATATGATAGCACAAGTGAGGCTTTTACGCTCCTCATTGGCACCGTACCTCACATTTTTTGTAGGGGATGGCTTTCTTGTCTCAGTATCGAACACTCCGGAAATCGTCTGATGATGAAGTATCTGCAGAGGTGGACTACAATTTTGGTCGGGCGTTCCATCAGCTTGGTACGAATATTCCTTTTTTATTCGACACTTGTTATCTTAGGGACTCTGTCAAGGTCTTCACACGCACGCTGTCTCACATTACGAACGTGTTCTTGAGATTGCTGAAAAGCGGGGAAGCGAGGTGAGTGGCGCGTCTGCCACGTTCGATTATGGTGGCTGACGTTTCTAGCAGTGTGCGTCTGTCGCAAAAGAGGCCGCGTATAATCTTTCTCTCATCTACGTGACTACCGGCGCCGTACCATTGGCTGATAAGCTCTACAGACGATGGTTATCTATCTAATGAATTACAACTTATAATTCATGCTATCCTTTATGATGTGTCTCACCTTTGTTGATTTCGTCTGAGACCATCATCCGGAGACACTGCCATTAGTTGTCTCTCGATGACGTTGTCAGGCGAGTTCAGAACTATTCCCTCCTAGGCCAACTATTTCTTTTCGTGCTGTTCTCCGTTAACTTCTTATTCTATGCAGCCATGTCAAAAGCGAAACCTACGACTTCATCGTTGATTGTACTAGTGAGGTTTCTACTTGTGTTTACTATGGGCGTCAGCACTTACAACTCTCTAGCGTGGCTCATCATTCAGTAGCGTATCCTCCGATAAAAGTTCGAGCTCATCGGACTTTGACAGATACCCCTCCGCGTCATCGTCAGGACAGACCTCTCCTGAAGATGATGAGGATAAGACATTCCAACTTGACGTGCGGCATACTTCTACCTCTGAGAGCGGGGCAAAGCTCCGTCCTGTCTTGAAAGGCAGTCTTGCCATGAAGAAGGCCGCAACTGCACTGCATTCCCGACAACGCACGTTGTCTGCTGCCGTGAAGACAATAAGTAGGGCATTTACTGTCTTCAAGAAAAGGGCGAGTCGGTCCCGTCTTTATCTATCACGCCAAGCTAAGCAATCATTGCAGCAGAGGTCGGACGAAGAAGAGCCTGTTTTCATTGCCAGTCCATTGCGAGAAAGGTTTGGTAGAAGGATTTCGGTCCAAACCAGACCAGAAGATGTCAGCACATCAGCGATCGCATGAATATAGCACTAACAAAGTTCTTGTCGGTAGTTCTACAGTCTTCCAAACCGATACTTCTCTGTGCACGATTTGCCTATACAAAAGGTGCGTTCGTGTTACTTATTTCAGGTCACCGAGCTTTGCTGACGTGCTCAGGCCAAGACTGTTGGACATAAGGCTGAAAGAAGGATAGCATCTATCTCGGGGCCGCTGTCCTCGAGCATCAATAAGCAGTCCCGTAGATCACACAATCTCAATTTCAGTCTTCCTGGATTCGTTGACGAACTCCCGGCCGCCATGCCCTCGTCGCCACGTGTAGTCGCGCAAGTCCCTCTTGATGACTCTTCTCATAAAGAGCGTGAATCATCCCAGCGCATTCTCATCATCATTCTCCGCGGGGTGTTGTTTGTTCCCTGGTGCGCAACAGTAGGCGGGGCACTTCTTCTATTCCCTCAGAAGCTCGAGCTTGTAGTATTCCGCCCAGGCTATCTTGAGCCCTTACAAGGTATTCACCGCTTTGCGCACTGGGCCGACTGCGCATTCTATCATGCTATGATCTTCCTGGCGCTCGTCATTGCACTCATGTGGTACAAAGCTGGTGTGGGGGTTCCAGTGGCTTGTGGGCTCGTGTCCAGGTTCATGTATGTCTGGACTGGCTTCCAGGTGGACTCGAACATCCCGTTGGGTTGGGATGATCGACAGAGCTTATACTTGTTGGCGAAGGGCACGGCATTTGAGAACCGGACGGTTCTGATTAAAGGCTGTGAAGGAGAAGTGAGGATCGCACAGTTGAGAGAAGACTGATTGCTTGTCCAAGGAAGGTCAGAATACAGTCAGTACAAATGTACGCATACAGCAATGTCAGTCAACATCCATGGTGTATGCTTGACGTTGAATCGAAGATGGCTGACCAGCTTGTATGTACAAAGCTGAAATCGAGTCGGATTTAATCGACACAATCCTGTACGAATGAATAAGTTAATACACGAGATAAATATGGCGCTGGCCAAAGCATTCACTTCAAACACTCGGCAGCTAGGTACCAACGATGTCACGAGACTTGAGAACATAAAGCGCAAAAAGATGCCAAAAGGCGCAATCTATTCTGTAGGCACATCACATACATGTCAGTTCATGGACGAAACAGGTGCTACTACATAATCTCGGACTATTGGACCAATCTTGTCAGAAATGCCGTTCAGAATGTTTATCGTCTCATTCTGATGGAAGATGCCAGAAATGTCAGTGATTGATGAAAGGCGAATCAGTAGACTTGCACACTTACCCAAACATTGTCCTGCATTTTATGACCCTCCTCGCTCAGCACGAAATCGGAGACCTCTACTGGGCGAGCACGGCTTATGTAGCCGCCCTTCATATTCTCTTCATTGTCTCGTCCGCCCACCGCAGCAAATACAAGCTGACGACTGCCTTGTTCGGGCGTCCACGCCAGGAGTCGCTCCTGAATAGCTAGCGCTATTTTGGTAAATGAAAACGTCTCCTCATACCAGAAGCGCCGTAATTGAGAATAACAGAATCCTGGAGTCACGGCTACGGCGCTGACTGGTGTGATGGTTTGCAATCTCTCCGTTAAGGCACGAACAAAAAAGAGGTTCAGCACTGCTTGAGTTGTTAGTTGAAGTGGGCAGACAAGACACGAGGCACGCACGCTTTGATTCAGAATACCGGGATTGCATGTGGCTGAAAGATAACGAGGGATTCGTATAAATGTGAAGTTTGATTTGTTTGCTTACTTGGCGGTACACCACTCCTCGCTTCCAAGCGTTTCAAGTGGTTTTAAGGAAGTCTTGAGCTCTTTCGAGGGTGTAATCCAGTACAGGACGCTACTGGACACAATTACCATCCGTGAAGGTGTTGAAGACTTTCTCCCCGCAGCAACTAGTTGTGGAATGAGGAGCAACGAAAGTAATGAAGTTGCTAGATAATTGACTTGTAACCTGAATGCTAGTTATAAACCATTATTGCACGCAGAAAAACGAAATAGACCAACGTGGTCTCCCAGCCATCAATGGTGGGTTGGTAAACGGGTAAAGCGACCGCTGCGTTCATCACCAGGATATGCAGATCGCCGCCCTCCTTCTTGAATTTGTCAGCGAATGCTGTCACTGACGCAAAGTTAGCAAGGTCGACTATCCAGAGCTCGCATCCGTTGTATCCGGTCTCTCGTTCAATTTCTTCAGAAAATAGATGTCAATCATCTCGCATCCAATTTATTATAAACACTTATACATACCGGTCAAAGTGGCCTTTCCCTTGGCCTCGCTACGGCAGGCGATTATCAACCGCGCTGGTTGCATCCGGGCAAAGTGTTTTGATGCCTCTAGGCCAATGCCTACATTGGCGCCGACAACAAGAACTGTTTTTCCAGATAGATCAGCGGTTTCTACTGGGGGCAATGGCGACCATTGATTAAGCACATGGTCGAGAAATGACAGCTTCATGATGGAAAGCTTGCGATAGATCAACTTGAACTTGAAGAATGACCATTCGAGCAAGTTTTAATAGTGCGCCGCTCAGCATACTACATCACGAAGCAGTCAGCGCATTACACACCCTGGTCTATGCATTGTAAGACTTACATGGTAATCCATAGTAGTCATGATGCATTGCTGGAAGCTCCGCCATCAAGTTTGTACAGCTTACGTAAGTTTGCGTGTAATACTGCTGACGAGTCTTATTCTTAGGTCATTCGTATTACTTGAGAATTTCGGTGCTACTACAAAGGACTCGACTCTATGACTCGGAGCTTCTCTCTTCAATCTCATGGGCTATGACATCGATGACGATCGAGTGTGTGCATTTTCGTACGATGGAGACGGCGCACCGAATTCCTTCCTTTAGCCTCGCTGAATTGCAATCAGTGATCGATCTTTGTTTTCACAACCTGCAGGCTGGAGAAGCTGGCGGAAGAAGGCTATCACAAGGACCGTCTGGCCTTGATTATGTTTGATGATTTTATAGGTATATAAACTTGAATCGGAGGTAGCTACAACTTATACATATTTTGTTATTCGTGCTGGTATTGAAGACTCTACGCTCTTTTTAAAGGTCGCCATGTGCAGGATGATTGCTGCGTTCACAAATATACCTGTTCCATGCCATCTACGCATGGAACTCTGATGCGCCATTCCGTTGGAGCGGAATACATGATATTGGATAAGGTAGGTTGCAAAAGCTGACATGTCCCGTCTCTGATGTTCTTCCCATATCGCGCATTCAAGATTAAAGGGACCCCTGCTAGCCATATCTGGGGGAGTCTCTGAAGAGATCAAGAAGACCGTAGTGTCGCAGGTTGCACACTATTTCTTGGAGATATTCTTTGTTAGAATTGAATGCGCGAGATCTCTCTATTTGACTCGTTCACCTTAATTCTTCGTTGGACCAATAATCGGCACACCGTTCTACCGTGCTCTGGATGGCGTTGTCCGAGTTCCTCACGCGCCCAGAACTTGAGTTCATCCTAATCACCGTTCGGTCGTTCTCTCAGAGCTTCACGAATGCGACCGTACTCAGTCAGCGGAGAGCCGACTTGAACTCGGGGAGCGTGTTATGAGAAAGGCTATTGATCTATGCTCTATCTACCCTGGTAATGCATTGATACCTGCCAACCTCACCACTCCAAAAAGACCATTTTCTTTAAAGTTGGACGACTCCCGTTTATCAAATGTCATGGTACGTTCATCTTTACCCCTCACGATATCTATCATTAATGAATATGTACGTGTTAGATCGATACTGGTTCTGGTCGAGTAACTGGGTTTAGAAGCGGCCACCATTGCGCCTCTATGGGAATGTGCAGTGATCCCACGATGGCTGCAAGATACAGATGACCCAGAATCAAGTTACGAAAGTGGAACTAGTGAAGAAAGAAACCTATTGCATACTACTTTTCTTTCGGCGATGGAAGGGTCTACTTGATACCCAGAGTAGAGAGAGGCGTATGATATGGGCCGTCCTTTGCGTCGGCTTACAGATCTCTTGTGCTTCCAGGTCAACGTCTGGGCTTCTAACTACCAGGATATATGGGTGGACGAACGTCTCGAATGGGCCAAAGCCCATCCCGGGATTGGGTTGCCCGAAACCTACGGATAACAGATTGGCACCCCGTTAGACTAGGGCCAGGGCTGTGTGCTGGTGTGTTGGTGGGCTACGCAAACTTCGCATTCACATATCCTTCCCATCTGTTCGCAGTGTTCGCACTTCCCTTACGACCCAATGGAAGACAGAAAGAATCTTCGAGTCCCCTCCTGGTACATTCCTGCTGGCATTTACATATCCATCCATACGACGGTGCCACCGGTGCGCGGTACCCTTCCCTCACACTGAAGGTTGCCGTTGTACATACTTGCAACAATCAAAACAGCACGCTGTTTAACGTGGGCGACGGTGTTCTCTGTCCGGTTACCTTTGCTAACAGAAGACCAACCGCAGTCCTTTATTGATTCGTCGAAGTATTCCGTAATATCGACTCATCATCATCTTCGACCCTTAAATGCATTCCAAATGCTGCAAAAACACGCATCCATCCACCAATAACCTCCCCTGCCTGACATTGGAATTGGACACTCGATGCACATTTTCTTTTGTAAACGGCTTATTAAGAAGGTCGGTACTCGCTGGCATCCCCGTTGTTGTAGCTAGTTTATAATTACTATAGATTTGCTCAGGCTATGAGTTCGTCAATAATTCAGTGGTTCATTCGATTACTTTAGTGTGAATGTCAGAACGTAATTCCAGCACAAATTCAACGCCTCTTCAGAGTACAGTTTCAAAGTATCATTCCAAATATGGATTTAGAATATCATTTCACTGAGAGTCTGTTCAGAGTAGTAATATTAGCACCTCGAGTTCAGTAATGTTCTGAGTTTATTCCACTGAAACTACTATCCGCAGTGTTTTGTATTGCGGCACCCCTGACATATCTATATTGACACTCCAAAATGCCCTCCGGGAGGTTGTTAATCAGGCTTCTCACCATTATCAGACGAACGCTAAGTATGTGGTAGGCATAGATTGGTGTACAAGCATCATGTAAAATGGCCAATTTTTTTGATGGAGATTCGAGGTTTGGTCACAATATCTGTACTGCCCCACACAAGCGTTACCATCGACTTGCAAAAGCAAGTAGCATGAGCGCCTCTCTTAAAGTTTGATATCATTCGGATAACAAATAAAATTAGCCAAGTATTTTCATATTCTAGCCTGATAGATGATAGAGATAAGCTATGTATTAAGGGGTATATCATTAGAACGGGACAAATGCGACTTTCGGCTCCGGATACTCAAACACCGTAAAAGAAACGCCAGTAACCTGGAAGTAGATGACCAAGCGCATACCACAGCTGGTACGAGTCCGTGGTTAGCTTCAACTCGGTGTGCATCCAAGTAATATTTCAACTCACGCTATAAAATTTGCAGGATTGCTTGTCGGCGTCTACCGTGTTGTACATCACGAATCGGCTCCCCACAAACGCACCGTAAATTACGTATGCGGTAGTAGAGAGCGCATCCAGCTCCCATATGCGGCTCAAGCTATATGACCAGATGGGAATCCCGATCATCATTGAAAAGCGCGCAGCTTTAGGGAAGAGCGTGGGCAACGTGCACCTTCCAGTAAGGCGATCGCCCTCTTCATCCTTGAAGTCTTGCGCATGAAGTGTAGTCGCAAAGACTGTCGAGCTAAATGCGATTGCCAAAGCACCAGCCTTATCAATGCCTGAGTTGCGAGAACCTGTACACTTGATGAGCAAGATGATAAATCGGATGTAGCTGGACAGATTTACCAACAGCAATGGTTCCTCCGACCTCCAGACACCCACCGAGGATGGCTGTGAGTACATTCTTCGACAATCCCAATTTATCACCGTGAAGTTCATTGTACCAGATTGTGAACGCCGCAAAAATGGTGCTAGCCAGCAGAGCCTGAGTGCCGTACCACAACGATAGCAGCAAGCAAACAGGGACCATGACCCAGCGTATATCAGCTGCACTGTCGACAGAAATGCGACCGGCAGGTATCGGACGGGAGGGCTTGTTCTTGCGGTCCTCCTCTGGATCCTGGATCTGGTTTGCAAGATTGAATTGCAATAAGTGGAACCATATCCACAATGGAGCATGCCAAACATGAGTGGGGTCATATTTGGGAGCCACGGATAATGCAAATATGGTCTGAAAAGTGTGATTGAGAAAAGAGGCGAGACGTGCAATAGTTGTCACATACGACAGGTATCAGAGTGGTTCTGACATCGTTTTCTGTAAAGAGGAAGACCGTCTCAAGATGATGAGCGATGCTATCAGCGCGAGCAGTGAAGGCTTGAGAGAACATAGTGAATTGTTTGAATGCCTAGGTTATGTGCTGGGTCCAGGCTTTATAACTTGAATGCGCGCTCGAATGTAGCGCGAACCGGCATGGCAAAAGTCATGCCGGGAGTATACAAGGAACTTGAAGACTGCTTCTAAAATTTACAGGATTTCGGACACCAAACCGGTTGTGAATCGCTGGTCCCGGTGGCACCTGAGGCTGTGAAATCGAAACTGCCCCGTCTTTTAGCAGGGGAGACATGCGGCCAGCTGGGTTAGAAAAGTTCTATACAGAAGGAAAGACTGATTCTGCGGCTATGCATTCGTAAGAGATGACTCTCGGAGTACCCCTGAACCGTGACAGCCGTAAACAGCCCCAGAGTATAATAAGGATTCGAAACAAACAAACATCTTATATGGGCGGCATGTACCACCTGATAGATAAGCTCACATTGCTATCCTATGGCTATAGTTGGGAAATAAAATCAGTGACATAAGATTGTAGTACTCATGCACTCACTATCATAAGAAGATCACCCATACTCTGCAAAGCTTGAAAGACCACCGTGCAATACACTTGAAGACCGCGGATGTCGGGGACTGATGCAGTTGTACTGTGCAAAGTCATCGGATAAGCAGGCGCTCATGAAGCCACATTGAACGATTCCATGGTCAGTAATGAAGCAATCGCAATTGACCTGACTACCCCCAGACGCACGTTTACCGCGACCCACTTGTGAGCTTACAGTCCGGATGGCACCGGCTTGAATGAACATCATGATGTGACCTACTAGTACTGTCATTGATGCATGATTACAGAAAAGAACAACAGCTTGATGTGTTAGAAATGGCTCCCGACTACATCGTAGTGAGATTTTGCAGTACTGAGAACCGCTACCTTCAAGTCAAAGACCAGCGCAACTACATCGTGGACTATGTAATAGCAGGTGCCGGTGATCGGTGATCATTTTTAAGAGGATCGCGACGCACCACGTGACACCTCACAGGCTTGCGGATCACTCTTCTTATCTCCTCCCGCTCGTACCTATCTTGGATCCTTCGGCCTCTTCCCTTTCGGAACCTTCCTCAGTACTCGGCAAACTTTGCTAGACGCTTTGCTTTCGGCTTCTAGATATGTCATAGGGCAGCTACCTGCGGCCATCGTATGGGAAAATCTTCTGCATTGACACTGGTCGAATCTTCTGGAATCTGGAGTCCCGTGCAGTTCGAATATCTTCAGTTATATATTGTGTTCCTTTGCTTAAATCAGCAAACTTAACGATCAGTAGGCACGCCTTTATCCAGGCGCTCTGTCAGCTCTGTCAGAGTTCGTATCATTCGTCCCGTTCATACATGTTGCTCTCCACGTTAATGTTCCTGGCCAGCGCTAGATATTGGGCCATCAACTCGCCCTCAATCTCGATCTGTCCTAGTCATTGGTCCTCACATCCTTCCCACTGTCCAGCACGTGTGAGATATGTCGCATGTGGTCAAAGGTAGTGTGGTCCCTGCTGCCGGAAGCGTGTTTGACATGCTAGCGAATTACTTTGACGATCAGTTTTCTGGGACTGGACAAAGCAAAGGATAGAGTCGTCTCTGGAGTTTTACAAGGGTGATGGACCAGATGACAAGTCAAAAAGTTCGTCTTTTGTTAGTGGGTTTCAAGAATGAGACTGAAATTTTGACATAGCTCTGAGTTTTCGTTATATTCCAGCGATACGCCGCATATCAGCACATTCGAACAATCAATTATCATGCCTCACCACATCACTGCTATATCGTCAACCTCGACGAAGTTTGGAGTGTCAACGAAGGACATCATAGGTATGATTCCCTTGTGACCGAACGATGCTTTTTCCATGGTGATTGCGCAGTTGCAAATCGCAAAAACAGCATTCAGTCTATTCCTCGGCGATTACTCAATTCAAGATGGTCCAAGCACAAGCTACTAGCAAGGAGCAGGAGATGCTCGTACAATATGATACTGTAATGCCAGACGATGCTGAGTCGTGTTCTCACCCAACTATGAGGTTGGTTGCACGCCTTCTATCCTTGAACACGCAATATTCACGCACTTTACAGGTCGTAAACGTCCACTGCATGCATCGTTACTTCCCTGTCCCTGCTAGAGCCCACATCACTGGTTTTCGTCTGCACCCTGGACCTCTTCTTCACGCGTGTTGCGATTTTGGGTACGTTTGACGTTCTCAGTGACCCACAAGAATTTTCAATAAAGTGCTGCTTGTACTGATGATTGTTGGTTGGGGGACTGCATTATGGTGACGAAGCCTATGGTGCAAATGAAATGGCTGGGAGAGTGTTGGTATCAGTACTAGCCCCTTACTCGTTCTGAAACAACACGGCCAATATTCTTATTCCGTATTCTCCCTTATCCAGTGCTCTCGCATATCTCAAGGAAAGGTGGATTATAGGTCCCGAAGGACAGCTTTTCCTGTGGATTCCGTCCGATCACCACCCATCCGTTGTCAACAACATGCTGTTGATATCCGATAGTTCCTCATAACTAGATTTATAGCATTTCCCATATAGCATATCATGGCACAGGTGTCAGGAATAGGAAAATGTACCGTGATCTCTCTGGTAATTTACGTCCTGGTCATGTTATAGTAGTAATCTGCATATATCCTACACAAGAACTTGTACAATAGAGTCTGGGTAATACAATACCGCCTTGGGTAACGTAAACATAACTGGAGATAAACATGTCACGGAGTTCCTACAGCGCTGATGATCTGAGACGGCT
This sequence comes from Suillus spraguei, assembly GCA_016800925.1. NCBI lineage: Eukaryota > Fungi > Basidiomycota > Agaricomycetes > Boletales > Suillaceae > Suillus > Suillus spraguei. The sequence goes on along the minus strand of JABCPU010000361.1, from coordinate 41,919 downwards.
CATATCTTTCATTGCATCTATGATTTCCTTTGACGGTGGAGGTTGTCGCAATTCCATCTTGAGAATCGCGGCATCCAGCCCATTACAAAGGAATTCGAGGTCGCTTGGTGAAGCATTTTGTGGCATGTAAGACTTCGTGTGGGCGATAAGAGCTTCAAGAATCTCCACACCATCTGAATCATCCAGAACGTCAGAATCAGGACCGTCGCTATGGCCTGCGACATGCCATGCCATCATCGTCAAGTCCCACCACTGTGATGGCGTGATGACAAGAGTGGACTGCTGTCCAGGAACGGACATCTCTCCCGGAGCAGACTGCTCTCCAGCAGCGGACTTCTCTTCAATAGCAGACTTCTTTCCCGAAGCGGCTTCGATGCGGAGGAAGATTCCAGCGAGATAAAAGAAGGAAGAAGGAGGTTTATCAGAAAAATCAGGCATGATGTCGAAGCATCTATTGATGTGGCCATCTTCCTCTAAGCGAGGAAGCCAGTTGGGATGACTTGTAAGAGTGAAGATGAGGCGGAGATAGAAGAAATGATCAAGAGAATCGAATTCGGATGGAACCATGGCAAGCAGGGCTGGAGAGAGCGTTGAGAGGACGTCGGTCTGTAAAGGCGCTGAAACACTCAAGCTGGGAGCGTCAGTGATCCTAGCCAGATCTTGTCTGATACGATAAGCAATGTGTACAGCAGCACGTTTGCAGTCAAGGCTGGTAGCTTGACGCATGAAATGAATGAGTGCATGGCAGTATCGACCAAACTCCACAGGTTTGTCAAGTGATGGTGCCGACAACACGAGGAATATCAGACGCTGAATGTCGATGAGTGGGGCACCTACAAGGGGATGATCTTGGGACCAATCAGTGAGTTCGAGGAGCTGAATTGCATTGGCGAACAAGTCGCCGCCATAGTGTCCACGTCGAATGGGGGAACTGATTGCCGTCAGGATAGCCTGTGCGAGAGATGAATCGCAGGGCGAGTTGATATCAACAGCCCGACAAGCAGTACGAAGTGCGGGATGAAGTAATGTATACGATCTAGGGCTGCTGTTCAAAAATGGAACGATGGAGTCTTGACTGATGTTCTTGAGGTCACTGAGCAAGAGGAGAGCATCTCCCGCTGCATTGAAGTCTTTGGCATCATGAAAATGTCTTGCACAGTCCATGAGCCAGTCAACGTCCGGTTGATAGAGTTCCGATCCGAATTGACCGTGCCAAACCAATTCCACATATTCGTCATGCTTGTCTGGATTGACAAATTTATCCATCCCAGAACCCAACGCCATACGCAGAGCAGTGCGTGTGTTATCCGCTTGCTTCAATTGCTCCCATTCATCTGCTGAATCTGTCTCCTTCATTTGGCAAAACGAAGTATTGCAATGTTCCAGTGCCTGAGGAAAATACAGGCGACGCCACGATGACCAGTGCTTCCACTTCTGTGTGAGTCTATTGAGGTTTTCCGTTGCCCCATCAATCTTCCAGGAGATGTAGATCAACCCCCTCCCCAATAACACAGTGTGGCCTGTGTCCGATGTTGTAGAGTCAAAAGATGCCTTAAACATGTCTAGCAACTTCTTGATGAACGACGGTGACAGGACCAGCTGCGACTGCTTGCGCAGGTTGGGTATGGTAACCATCAAGTCAAGTGCCAAACGGAAAATGTCAGGGTTTGTCGAAACTTTCAAGATCCATGATATGGCAGATGCAGTAGAATCGTAATGACTTTGGTGGTCCTTGTCCTTGTCGTGATACAGGAAATATCGAATGAGTAAGGAGATTGGCGTCTGGAATGGAGCGTCAGGCGATCGCAGAGATACACAGACGAAGTACATATATAAGAGGGAACCGTAAGCAATTGGTACGAGGATGAGCAAGGAAATTATTCGGTGTTGCATCCACATGGCAGCTGCCAAAGACAAAATAAACAGGAAGATGGAGATCTCGACAAGAGTTGTGAATGACTGCATGATAGGTTCGAACCGCATTTTTTGTAGCTCCAGAAACATGCGATGCCTCCGCTGGTATCGGCCCTCAAGTCGATCACTATTGGTATTGGTCTCATAGTAATCCAGGAACTGCTTGCCCACGACAGCGCCAAAAGCGGCCAGCAAACTGAATATCAGGCTCATATATGCAAGCGCCTGCATCCAAATTTTGGAAGAAGAGTAACCGACGGGTGCCGAGACGGCGACGAGAGATCCGTTCCATGTATTCTGCATCATGATAAGCTGTACCAAAAGATCATTGGTGGTATCAGCAGGATCAGGCTGCATTGCAATGATGAACGTGGCATTGATTATGGAGAACAGACTGGCCTGGTTGTTCGTGTTAGATAGTAACAAAAACAACGATATATTTCCGTACGAAGAGTATTAAGATTTCAATATTGCGACTCTGTCTCTCTATCATGTCGATATCTTGTTTGCCAGACATCTTTTCGAATGCAATCCAAAATTTAGAAGCCACGTCCATTCCTCTTTCCTCGGCAATGCCGCTGGAAGTCTCGATGACATTGATAATCTGCCGGAGAAGATTCGCGAGTAAACTAAAACAAAGGTATTTAATTCTAACAGAATCAGACGAAAATGAGGACTTGCGCAAAATCGCTGTTTGCATTGTTCTCAGCGGAACCCATGTGGAGCTTCAAGCTCGGTAGCAAATATTGGGGGTGAATGAGTTGGAAGGGAACTAAGAGACACTACAGCGCCATAAGAATTCGTACCATGTTGATATCTCGGCAAACGCCATGTCTGAGTTTTAGAAAGGATCACTAACCGAAGAACAGCTGGATCCGGACCTATCAACTACACCCGTATACGTGGACATGAAAATGGTACTGAGATGCAGTGATATCGTCGACGAGTGATCACGACAGAATTGAATTACGGTACGAGAGCTACTGTCCCAAAATGAACTTATCTGAATTCACATTACTATATTCGGACTAAAATACTATTTGATATGTCCAATCTTGGTCTTCAGCTTCTTGTGACGGCACATGATACGGTGATATTGTACTTGGTGAATAGTAAAGTAAATGATAGGAGCTGAATAAAGGGAAGGGAAGCTCGCGAAGCCTAGCGCTGAGGCCATGAGGCACATCATCAACCACTCATGTATCACAGCCTCGCACAGGACCTCGGGGAGAAGATACTAGGTGGCGTTTGACGCGCGCCTGTTGATCAAGCAAGCACGGGCGAGACGCACGAGAACCCTCACACGTTGTTGACCACCACGACATACACTTTCGGCAACAAAATAAAATGCAGTGGCTTCGCGAAGATGTGCTGGCATCTATCCAAGTCGGAGAGTTTGTAGAATATCCTGAGAAGAAGGTTGAAATGTCCCATGCTGCGGCCGTGCATGTCAACGAGGCTTCAACGTCACTTATCTAACCACAAGGTACGCCTCAAGGTTCGCGTGTGTTAAAGTTGCTCGGATTAAATAATGCTAACTTCCGAGTCGGAGCCCTAGCGCTAGCTGCATCGTGTTCAGCCTTGCCCTTGGCAGCCGCCTCAAGCTCAGTGAACGTTCCACCCTCAAGGCACATCGTCCTAAAAATGTTCTTCTGGATCAGATTCAAATGTGTGTCGAACTCCGCAACCTGGAGTCACATGAGTACGAGCGAATAATGTATTGTAACACGCTCCTCTCCTGCCAGATCAAGCACGAGTAATCGATCAGTGCGTAATCTGTGCGCAACTGAGACAAAGCAGCGTAACATCGGTGAATGCCAGCAAATCTCCCAAAGTGAATAGCTGACCTGTGAGCAATAAGGAATTTGTGGACTCCTCCCTAATCGTCGCCTGAATTTTGGTGTCGGTATCAAAATCAATGCTGCTTGTTGCCTCATCAAGCACAATAATCGAGCTCCGCCTAAGCTCTGCAAACAAGTAATGCGAATCCCAAGCATAAACCACGTCCGGTACAACCTGTCCATAGTCAGCAATGCAGCATCTGAAATGTAACAAAACCCTTACAATGCCCTCACTCGGCACTAGCCAAAAGAAACTTTAAAGACTCGGTAGCTACATGCACCGATGATCAACAAGGTCATAAGAGTCGAGAACGTAAAGCACAAGAACAAGATAGCAATAGGCGCGCACTATTCTGTAGATATATCACATACATATCAGTTCATAGATGAAACAGGTGCTACTAGACAATCTCGGACTATTGGAGCAATCTTGTCAGAAATGCCATTCAGAATGTTTATCGTCTCATTCTGATGGAAAATGTCAGTGATTGATGAAAGGTGAATCAGTAGACTTGGACACTTACCCAAACATGGTCCTGCATTTCATGACCCTCGTCGCTCAGCACGAAATCGGAGACCTCTACAGGGCGAGCACGGCTTATAAACTCGCCTTTCATGTTCTCTTCATTGTCTCGTCCGTCCACCGCAGCAAATATAAGCTGACGGCTGCCTTGTTCGGGCGTCCAAGCCAGGAGTCGCTCCTGAATAGCCAGCACTATTTTGGCAAATGAAAAGGTCTCCTCGTACCAAAAGCGCCGCAGTTGTGAATAACAGAATCCTGGGCACACCGCTACGGCACTGACCGGTATGACAGTTTGCAATCTCTCTGTCAAAGCACGAACAAAGAAGAGGTCCAGCACTGGTTGAGTTGTTAGGTTAAGATGGGCAAAGAAGATAGCAGGCGCATACGCTTTGACTCAAGATACCGGGATTGCATGTGTCTGAGAGATAACGGGAACGAATAAGAGAGATTCATACAAATGTAAAGTTTGATTTGTTTGCTTACTCGGGGGTACACCACTCTTCGCTGCCCAGTGTCTCAAGTGGTTTCAAAGAAGTTTTGACCTCTTTCGCAGGTGTAATCCAGTAGAGGACGCCACTGGACACAATTACCATCCGTGAAGGTGTTGAAAACTCTCTCCCCGCAGCAGCTAGTTGTGGAATGAGGAGCAACGAAAGTAATGAAGTTGCCAGATAATTGACTTGTAGCCCGAATGGTAGTTATAAGCCATTATTGTATGCAGAAAAATGAAATAGACCAACATGGTCTCCCAGCCATCAATGGTAAACGGGTAAAGCGACCCCTGCGTTCATGACTAGGATGTGCAGATCGCCGCCCTCCTTCTCGAACTTGTCAGCGAATGCGGTCACTGATGCAAAGTTAGCGAGGTCGACTATCCAGAGCTCGCATCCATTGTATCCGGTCTCTCATTCAATTTCTTCAGAAAATAAATGACAGTCATCTCAAATAAAATTCATTCTAAATGGTTACACATACCGGTCAAAGCAGCCTTTCCCTTGGCCTCGCTACGGCAGGCGATTATCAATCGCACTGGTTGCATCCGGGCAAAGTGCTTCGATGCCTCTAGTCCAATGCCTACGTTGGCACCGACAACAAGAACTGTTTTCCCAGATAGATTGGTAGTCTTCACTGGAAGTAACGGCGACCATTGTCCAATCACATAATCGAGAAATGACAGCTTCATGATGGAAAGCTTGCGATAGACCAACTTGAACTTGAAGAATAACCATTCGAGCAAGGTTTAATAGTGGGCCGCTCAGCGTACTACACCACAAAGCAGTCAGCACATTACACACCCTGATCTATGCATTGCTGGGCGCGACTAATCAGAAATACCAAGTTCTGTACAGCTTATGTAAGTTCGCAGCATAATACTGCTGACGAGCCTTATTTTTAAAATTTCCGCCACTGCTGCAGACTCGACTCTACTATGAGCTTCTCCTTTCAATCTCATGGGCGATGTCGATGACGATTGAATATCTACATTTTCGTACGATGGAGACGGTGAAACGAATTCCTCTAGCCCCGCTGAATTTGTCAGAAATTCCAAATGCAGCGTTGTCTTTAAATAGATTACCATAATAGATGGCATGATAATTATGTAATACCAGTCAATTCAACACATCGTAACACCAATATTTACTGTCTTTATAGAATAGATTGCTATTTATTTAACTTGGTGCCAATACAAGCTAGTATTACCGTCATATCTATGCATAACCATGGCTAATTAGATTCATCTTGGTTATGCATGGCTGTCACTAATCACTCGATGCTTCCCTTGTGTTCTGAGTTTTGCCTAGTGAATTTCACGGAAACTACTATCTGCAGTGTTTTGTATTGCGGCACCCCTGACATATCTATATTGACAGTGCAAAATGCCCTACCGGTTCCTCACCACTATCGGACGAACACTATGTAGTAAGCATGGATTGACGCACAGCCGTCATGTAAAATGGTTAAAACCAGATTTTTTGGCGGAGACGAAGAGACGATCTCGCTAGAGTGGGAGAGTCGCAGATTGCGCGCGCAGCGATTTCAAGGTTTGGTCAAAACATCTGTACTGCCTCACACAAGCGTTACCATCGACTTGCAAAAGCAAGTAGCATGAGCGCCTCTCTTAAAGTTTGATATCATTCGGATAACAAATAAAATTAGCCAAGTATTTTCATATTCTAGCCTGATAGATGATAGAGATAAGCTATGTATTAAGGGGTATATCATTAGAACGGGACAAATGCGACTTTCGGCTCCGGATACTCAAACACCGTAAAAGAAACGCCAGTAACCTGGAAGTAGATGACCAAGCGCATACCACAGCTGGTACGAGTCCGTGGTTAGCTTCAACTCGGTGTGCATCCAAGTAATATTTCAACTCACGCTATAAAATTTGCAGGATTGCTTGTCGGCGTCTACCGTGTTGTGCATCACGAATCGGCTCCCCACAAACGCACCGTAAATTACGTATGCGGTAGTAGAGAGCACATCCAGCTCCCATATGCGGCTCAAGCTAAATGACCAGATGGGAATCCCGATCATCATTGAAAAGCGCGCAGCTTTAGGGAAGAGCGTGGGCAACGTGCACCTTCCAGTAAGGCGATCGCCCTCTTCATCCTTGAAGTCTTGCGCATGAAGTGTAGTCGCAAAGACTGTCGAGCTAAATGCGATTGCCAAAACACCAGCCTTATCAATGCTTGAGTTGCGAGAACCTGTACACTTGATGAGCAAGATGATAAATCGGATGTAGCTGGACAGATTTACCAACAGCAACGGTTCCTCCGAACTCCAGACACCCACCGAGGATGGCTGTGAGTACATTCTTCGACAATCCCAATTTATCACCGTGAAGTTCATTGTACCAGATTGTAAACGCTGCAAAAATGGTACTGGCCAGTAGAGCCTGAGTGCCGTACCACAATGATAGCAGCAAACAAACTGGGACCATCACCCAGCGTATATCAGCTGCACTGTCGACAGAAATGCGGCCGGCAGGTATCGGACGGGAGGGCTTGTTCTTGCGGTCCTCCTCTGGATCCTGGATCTGGTTTGCAAGATTGAACTGCAATAAGTGGAACCATATCCACAATGGAGCATGCCAAACATGAGTGGGGTCATATTTGGGAGCCACGGATAATGCAAATATGGTCTGAAAAGTGTGATTGAGAAAAGAGGCGAGACGTGCAATAATTGTCACATACGACAGGTATCAGAGTGGTTCTAACATCATTTTCTGTAAATAAGAAGACCGTCTCGAGATGATGAGCAATGCTATCAGCGCGAACAGTGAAGGCTTGAGAGAACATAGTGGATTGTTTGAATGCCCAGGTTATGTGCTGGATCCAGGCCTTTATAACTTCAATGTGCGCTTGAATGTAGCGCGAACCGGTATGGCAAAAGTCATGCCGGGAGTATACAAGGAACTTGAACTGCTTCCAAAAGTTACAGGATTTTGAATACCAAACCGGTTGTGAATCACTGATCCCGATGGCACCTGAGGCTGTGAAATCGAAACTGTCCCGTCTTTTAGCAGGGGAGACATGCGGCCAGCTGGGTTAGAAAAGTTCTATACATAAAGAAACACCGATGCTACGGCTATGCATTCGTAAGAGATGACTCTCGGAGTACCCCTGAACCGTGACAGCCGTAAAGAGCCCTAGGGTCAATAAGGATTCGAAACGAACAAACGTCTTATATGGGCGGCACATACCAGCCGGTAGATAGATAGGCTCATATTGCTATCCTACGGCTATAGTTGGGAAATTAAATCAGTGACATAATATTGTAGTACTAATGCACTCACTATCCCGAGAAGATTCCCCATACTCCACAAAGTTTGAAAGACCACCGCGCAGTACACTTGAAGACTGCAGATATCGGGGACTGATGCGGTTGTAAGGCTGTGCAAAGTCATCGGATAAGCAGGCGCTCACGAAGTCACATTGAACGATTACATGGTCAGTAATAAAGAATTGACAATTGACCTGACTACCTCCAGACATATGTTTACTGCGACCCACTTCTGAGCTTATAGTCCGGATGGCGCCGGCTTGAATGAACATCATGATGACCTACGTACTGGTACTGTAGTCGGGAGTCATTTCTAACACATTGGCAGCCAATGAGTCAGATCTGGCTCCCGAATCAGATTTTGCAGTACTGGAAACCACTACCTTCGAGTCAAATATCTGCACAATTACATCGTGTTTCGTTGCACTATGTAATGGCAGGTGCTGGTGATCGATGATCGTTTATAAAAGGATCGCGACGCACCACCGTAACACCTCACGCCTTCAGCTTCAGCGTTCAGCGCTTAGCCAGCCACTGTCCCGTTACAGTACTTCCAACCTTGGTTGGTATTTTGTCTCTTTACAGACCGCGGCAGGATGATACGGTCATGTCGTACTTGATGGGAGCCGGTTAAAGCACCAAACTCGTCCCTTTTGTTTTGGTCTGTTTGAGCCAGCGATGAGCGCATGAGCTACCGTATGGAAAGCCAGACCACCATGCTCTACTTCCAACCGGGCTTCCACTTCTCAGGACCTTCCTAGTAAGTTAAGTGCTTCCATGGGCCTCCGAACACCCTGTGCGACCAATGACCATTCTAATGTGTCATATAGATTTATTCCCACTACCATAAGGGAGTGGGTTATATCGTTTTTTTACCACTGGGACCTCATTCAAATCGGTCGTCTTCCTGCATGTGTTGCTTCTGACCTTGAATCGTATTCTTCTCTCATCTTCTTCGATTGCTCGTTCGCTCGGCCAAGTTCGCGTTTCGCTGAAATCCCCATGGCCTCAGTGGTCCATTACCGTACTCTCATTGTCGGTGTCGAGTTCGAGGTCATGATGTTATGTTTGGGATGAACTGGATTGCTGCACGGCCACCGTTTTGTGGGAAGATGAGACTCCCGTCTCCAATCCTGCATGTCTGGCCTTCAACTCAAGGTGGTGACAGTGTCTCATCGTCCTCGTTTTTTTAGTATCTGCTGATTGCCTTCTGTGTTTCCAGAAACTCCGTGTGTACTTAGTGGTAACATCAATCATATTGAACCTGCTGCTAATGATGGTGAATTAGAATTATCCCAGTCTTTGTCCCTCGTCGGGGCAATTGTATTGTCCCGTAGACGTTCAGACTCGAATTTTACTGTTCATGTCATCTTTTTCGGGCCGTGTCAATCAGGGTCCCCATAAGTTTTCAACTTGGGAGGTCTCTGAGTCGCCAAGTGGAAGAGTTAAAGACTTTGACCTGGTCAGCGTGGTTACCACAACAGAATCAAAATATGTTTCTCTTTGGAACCTGCCGACGACGAGGTTTTTCTGTCGGAACATTCACTCATTCATGGATGGTTTGTTTAGAAGTCCATCGTATCGGGTCTTGTCCAGGTGGTTGCTAACAGAATCAAAATCTGTTTCTCTTGGACTGTACAGGTTCGAGACCTGCTAACCTACAGTTTTTTCTATTGGAACACACTTTGGCATTCGTTCATAGATGGTTTCTTTAGAAGTTAATCATAACTGGTCTTAGCCAGGTGGTTACTACAACAGAATCAAAATCTGTTTCTCTTCCACCGTGCAGGTTTGAAACCTGCTGACGACAAGGTTTTTTCTATCGGAACACATGTTGACATTCACTTGTGGATGGTTTCTCTGGCAGTTCACTGCAACTGGTCTAGTCTGGTGGTTGCTACGGCAGAATCAAAATCTGTTTCTCCTGCGTCGTGCAGTTTCGAAACCTGCCGACGATGAGATTTTTTCTATCGGAACACACTGTAACATTCACTCGTGGATGGTTTCTTTGGAAGTCCATCGTAACTGGTCTAGCCTCGTGGTTGCTACAATAGCATCAAAATCTATTTCTCTTGGACTGTGCAGGTTTGAAACCTGCTGATGACAAGTTTTTTTTCTATCAGAATACACCTTGACATTCACTCGTGGATGGTTTCTTTAGAAGTTCACCGTAACTGCCAGATCGCCTGCTACAACATAATCAAATTCTGTTTTTCTTGGACTGTGCAGGATCGAAACCTGCTGACACCGAGCTTTTTTCTACCGGAACACACCTTGATATTCACTCGTCAATAGGTTCTTTAGAAGTTCACTGCAACTGGTCTAGCCTGGCGGTTCCTACAACAGACTTAAAGTCTGCTTCTCTTAGATTGTGTAGGTTCGAAACCTACCGATAACAACATTTCATTCCAATCACGACACACCTCGTCACTGATGGATAGTTTCCTTAGAGGTTCGCCCCTGTGCAAATTGTTGTCGCAATATTAATATTTGCTCCCTAGCGAGTCATACCTTCGGACACGCGTCCGAGTCTGAAACACTAATTATATTGGGTGTTGTGACTCGTGGGGCTGCCGCAGGTTTTATGTAGTTCCACTTCGGGCTTAGTCGATTGCATATTGGATGGATTGGTGTCTGTAGACGTGTCTGCGATATCAGGCGCTGATCTGTGGGCCACTGTACAGAGCATCTGCAGTGATTTTAGAATGCACTCGCGATCAAGAAGAACTTTGCAAGCAAAGAGACCTATTAGTATTTTGAACATTCTTTGCTATTGGGGCACATAAAAGGTGTGTCTAAATCATTGCGATAACTGTTCACCGTGACCATTTACCTGAGCCTAGATTTGGAAGCCATCATTGCGTTTTGGCACGGTTTATGTTTCGCAGGCACAGATTATTCCATCGTCTGCTTTCACAAGATATATTTCTTGCGGCCAAAGCTCCAGACCTGCACACGCATTAAATAACTGACGGTCAATAAATTTTGAATTTTTCGAACAGTCGCGAGTCGCACAAGGTGTTCGGAGGCCAATAGAAGCTATTTACCTTACTAGGAAGGTTTCTATGGAAAGCCAGAGCACCGTGCTCATTTGCCAGAGCACCGTGCTCACGTGCATTGCCTTATTAGGCAAAAAGTTTCGACGGGACTCCAGACACGCCTTGGAGCCAACCCAGTATTTGCACCTAGTAAAACAAGTGACTACGAAGTATAATTTCAACCTCGAAAAACGACGGTCCAGTCACGAAGTACACTAACACAATTCGAATATCACCATTCATCCACTGCGCCATCATTCTCTGACTCATCACTCGAAAATTGCCAAACAATTAAGGGTCCAACACCCGCAGAACTGCCATCCAATGGAACATCAGGTTCATCCAGCTCGGCTAGAGCGTTTAAGTTGTGGACGTGAGAATCACCTTTGGCCTCGTCAGTATATAATTGATTAAAGGAGATTTGCGTCGTACCTAGGCCCAATCCTCCACGCACGCCACCCATGTAATACATGTCATCCGGTTCCTCGTTGAAAGGTAAATCGGCATGGCCACTGATCAATGTCAATGCACCGGTGGCGGCACCTTCATTTTCCGTCCGAGTCAGTAGTAAGTTGGGATGTGGGTTCTCTGCAAGCTGTACAGCAGACAGCACATTCCTATATACAGTCCAAACTGATGACCGAGTCACTGCAGGGCGCCCCATTGCATCATAACAATGCTCGATAAAGTTGCCAAGCATAGGTGGGACAAGGTCGAATACCGGGTTGGAAGCATCGATATAGACATTGCGAACGTAGTCGATGCCCTCGCGATCTATAGAAACCTAGTTGGCATAGTCAAGTAAGCCTTTGTGTGCGGTCACTTGTGCAAATGAATACCTTGAAATCCAATGCTCCGAAATCTTCGGGAGAATGGTAGATAAGAGTTGGGACACCGTGTGGGAGTACCTAGGGGGATTGTAAGCACACATTTTAATGAGACAGAAATAAGTAGATACCTTGTTGCGGTCACGCCTCTTGGCGGAATTGTTCACTCGGTCTCTATAAGCGTCAAGCTCCTGCTGCAGCCAGGGTATAAAAACCCAACGAAAAATCATCCTAGAAGACAACAAGACATATAAGGGCATAGGACCATAAGACAAGCGCTACGTACATTTGGAGAGTATCCGCTGAGTCGTACCAACCCTCAATGACACCTTCGTCCAGCAAATTCTCGAAGCCAGGTGTGAACCTACGCCGGAGTTGTGACCAAGTGATTTCCGGCATTACGTTTTTCTTCGTGCGCATCCAACGATGTTGCAGAGTTCCTTGCAGGGTTGGGTCATAGCGCTGGCGAAGAAGCGTCTGCGCGTTCGCAATGCCATAATTTTCGGACCCTAAATCGGATTGAGTGATCAGCGGCATATCTAGCACTTGCGTCAGTGAAGTATTTACAAATGGCATATCACTCACGGCCAAGTTCTGCGATTGTGTCGAGATAGTAGTTGAGGATTAACTGTGGGTTTCTGTTAGAATGCCAAACTCGGATCCACATTATCCGCCCTGAAAACGGCTCGATTCCAGTGTGAAGACCGAGCCCAAATCTGAGCCATTTGTCGTGCTGGTCAACGGCAAAGAGATCGTTAACGCCAGCTGCCCAGAAGCGCTTTCGTTTCAATTTTCTGGCCTTACGTTGTCGCACGAGTTCTGGTTCATAGGCAGCGAAGTAAGACATCATGACTGATCTATTATAGTCACGGTTGCGATGTCAGTCTTTGACAAACAGATCAACTTGACAAAATTACCTAGATACACTCATACTCTTTTCGTGAAAGAGCAGACTGATCATCTCTCGTGTTCCGGCGTGAGGGTACATCTTGCGAAGATCCGTCACAGCTTCGTGGATTGTTTCTATAGTGTGACCCTGCCGGCGAGACCGTTCAAGGCCCATGTCCACACGGATTTGACGAAACTTTGTGAGTCTAGGATAGTTATGAGCAATTAAGTCAGCTAATCATAAATATCGTATACGTACCCGATACCGTAGCGTTCTGTATTGAAATGTTTTTGTAAGGCCTGGACGATTTCTTTGTCGTTGAGCCGTGTCTTCCAATAGCGTAGTATATGAGGCGCGAGTTCATCTAAGGGGGCTAGGATGAAGATCAAAGTCAGGGAGTGGTATTGAAGCGAATGCGCCACACTTACGTGTTGGTTTATGCTGGTTGGGCATGATAAGGGGTGCAGGACGGTATGGTCCCACTTTACGATGCTGTTATATTTATTATCTCCGTAAAGTCACAGTAAAGCCTCCGACTTACCTTGTTCTGAACTTCTGATGAAGTTCTGACTTGCGCACTGGTTAAGGTCCTCGGATATCACTCAACTTGCAAGGTATGTCCATAGGTACTGTAAAAGACTTACCTTGTTCTGACTTCAAGTTGTGCAGTTAAGGTCCTCGCCGACTCCTCGGATCACATGCGCATTGCGCACTGCGCATCGCCTCTTTCATGCCGCACTTCCATGTGCCTTTCATTGGTGTTAGATCGCCGGATTACATGCGCATTGCGCATCGCCTCTTTCATGCCGCACTTCCATGCCTTTCATTGGTGTTAGATCGCCCCTTTCATATTGTGCAAGCTGTGCTGGTGCATGCCGCAAACTGCAGATCGCCTCTTTCATGCCGCAAACCTCACACCACTTACATGCCTCGCCTCTTTCGTTCATCAAATCACAGAGGTTTATGGCGCTCTTTCATCCTCCCTCTTTCAATTCATCATCCTCCCTCTTTCAATCCTCCCTCTTTCAATCCTCCCATGCAAATCGCCCCATTGATGCCGCAAACAACCTCGGGCTTCACCACTCCGGCTTCACCACATGCTCAGAGGCTCCAGTACGTGTTCTCACTTGGCGCTCTAGCTTAGTCTCACTCACTCATTCTGTTGGTGCTCTAGCTTAGTCTCACTCATTCCGAGTAACTTGTTCACCATCTGAATGCTCATTCTGAGTTACTGACGGTCCGTTCACCATCTGGATGCTCATTCTGAGTTACTGACGGTCCGTTCACCATCTGGATGCTCATTCTGAGTTACTGACGGTCCGTTCACCATCTGGATGCTCATTCTGAGTTACTGACGGTCCGGTAGATGTGCTCTCATTTTGCTAACTAGGTAGTATGGCCACAGAGGCTCTGACCGCTCGTTCTGAGCGACTGACCGTATTTAATCCTGCATTGAAATATATTGTTTCTCGCACCTTCATCGTGTCTGTCCTCGTCTCACACCTTCAACATTCATGGCCTCCTACGAACTTGCGTCACAGTTCACTGAAGATGCGTTTGCCAAAGAAGATCTCATTTGTGAACGTTCTGCCTGTGCTGCAAAGATTTTGAAGGGAGATCCATGTTTCTACATTGCGACAATCGTCATTGGCCAGCGCGGGCGCTTTGTTTGCATCCATTCAAGCGCGCTGGCTGTGGCTGGCACTCAGGCTGATTCGTTGACTATCTCATCAGTCGAAGCACCATCTGAAGCGGCACTGTCCAAAGCGCCAGTCAAGCGGCCGTTTCAGCGTGAGATTGCGAGTGTCCCATCCTCGCCTCCCCTCAAGAAAATGGCATCTGCCAATGTTGGTTTCCGTTCTCCAGATCGAGAACAGCTGCGGGAAGTTTTGCAGTCTGGTGGGACTACAGACATAGATGTCCGACAAAGTAAGTACGTGCTATTACTCTTAGTCCTTCTCTGACATCACACCTCCTAGTGCTCACTATACAGCACGAGAATATTGAATTCTTCCCCATCCCAACACGCCCGCTATCAGTCATTTTAGACGACCCAAAGCTTCATGCTGCCTTCCGCACGGACACCGAATTGAGCCACAGCGGCCGACTTACAGTTCAGACCTCGACGGACGACATGCTTGGCGTTGGAGGCTTCAAGACGGCCCATCCTGGGTTCTTGACGCTTTTATCAGCCCCCGAAATTCCTTTAGGTTCACGCCCACGCCAGAAGGTCGCTGTCAAGCGACCATTTTACAAGAAGTACCCTCCAGGCAGCAGCACAAACCCGATCAATTTTTCGATTGGACGCTATACGATAAGTGACGAGCTTCCAAAGCTGTTCAGAGAAGCCAATGTCTTGTACTGGGCACGCTCATTGCTCACATTTGCATATGAATACATAGACCATTGTGTTGCTAATTCATCCGACACTCCGCCCTTTCACATCCCTCGCTTGCGTTTTGTCGAGGCCGGTCTCGCATTGTCACACGATCACACACAACCTGGCCACAAATCAAAGTCACTGACCATGCCTCGGGCTGGGTACCTCGTCGAAGAGTTGATCACCGATGATTTCATCAAATATATCCATAATATGGATTGCAACCCTATGCTTGATCCATACGAGGTTGGCTATGAAATCGCCGAATTTCTAGCTTGCACGCAACACATACAGTTTGCCAAAACCGGCGGTCTCGCTTTCATTTCCGATTACCAAGGTGGATTGGAGATTTTGTCTGACCCTCAAGTTCTTACACATCCGTACGTGATTTCATTTTAAAATATTACTCGTAACTCAACTGGGGACTATAGCCTGGTCAACAAAGGGAAGGATGATATCTTCGGGGATGGCAACATCGAACGTGCAGTTAGCACATTCGAGAAGGAGCACAATTGCAACAAGTTTTGTAAATGGAGTGGCTTTAAGTTGAAAATTTACGAAAAGTTGGAAATTGACGAAGCAGAGACGGAGACAGATTAATCTTGGGACTTGTAGATTTCTTGCTGGGGCTTGTAGATTCACGTTTTGTTTGGACATGCTTATATCAAAGTATTATTTGCACGCAGTGTTTGGGGTCCCTCAACTGCATGTGACCAAAGTCGCTGGCAAAACGAGCACGGTGCTCCGGCTTTCCATAGGTTTCTGAGAAGTAGAGCACGCTGGTCTGGCTTTCCATACTACCGCGATGGCATAGTACTTAGTAAGCGTCGAGCTCTATCAAATCAATATCAAATGGCAATGTATTCTACACTATTAGGCCGTGTGTACATGCGCTTGATGTGCTCAAATGATATGGGCCCTCGGAGACTTTGCCCCATAATATTGCGAATGTGATATGATTCTCATCTTATTTGATAAACATCACCTGAGTGTTTTTTTCAACGATCGCTGGGCAAACCACTGATCTTATTGCACACCGCCCGTTCCCATCACAGTCAGTTTTTCACTGGGGCTCAAGCCCGGACGAAACGCACGAGAAGTCGAGAACCCTCAAACGTTGCTGACTACCATCATGCTGATAGGCTCGATACACCTTTGGCAATATCTTTGAGCAGCCTCAACGTCAGTTATCTGACGCCAAGGTACAATGTCGCTCGCACTAAATGCAAACTTGGCTCGTGAACAGTTTTTTCCCTCCATGGTGGAGTTATTTGAAGTTCACCAAAAAATGCAAACTGCTAACTACCGTGGACTGCGAACACCGGCCTTCCGAACGCTTCAGAAATGTTGAGCTCGAACAGAGATTTGGCCAGATTTCGGCCTGAACAATACTAGAATTCGAGCAAACCTCCGGACCAGCTTTGGGGACGTCTGGCGTGTAAGTAGAAGAAACGACTATCTTACTTTATAATTTGAAGACTATGGGGAGACTGGATTTAATACCTTGCGTTAGGAACTCTCCGTAGTGGGAGTCCACATCATTGGAGGGAAGATGGTCAATTATATCTGGATCCGCTCTCAGCTTACGCCTGATTATAAGAAAACCACCATTGAAAACATTTTTAAATATACGAAACAACTCGACTCGTGATTCACTCAGTCAAGTACTCGATTATGCCCTACCGCCAGCTGCATCGCGTTCAGCCTTGGCCTTGGCAGCCGCTTCAAGCTCAGTGAACGTTCCACTCTTAAGGCACATCGTCCTGAAAATGCCATTCTCCTTCTGAATCAGATTCAAAGGTGTGTCGAACTCCGCAACCTGGAGTCACATGAGTATGAGCCGAATAACCTATTGTAACACGCACCTCTCCTGCATCAAGCACAATAAGACGGTCGTAATCAATCACGGTGCGTAATCTGTGCGCGACTAAGACAAAACAGTATGACATTAGTGAATGCCAGCCAATCTCCCAAAATAAATAACTGACCTGTGAGCAATAAGGAATCTGTGAACTCCTCCCTGATCGTCGCCTGAATTTTGGCGTCGGTACCAAAATCAATGCTGCTTGTTGCCTCATCAAGCACAATAATCGAGCTCCGCCTAAGCAATGCGCGCGCCATCGCGATAAGCTGCCGTTGACCCTGTGAAAAGTTTGTGCCGCCTGCGGACACCTGGGTATCGAGTGTAATGGTCGTCTTGGGGTCCACGTCGGTGACAGCCGTCGACGCGGCAGAAGAGGCAACATCGTCAGGCGTGGATGCACGAGATGGTGTGCGGGAGTTATGTTGAGATTGGTAAGCACTTTCACTGAGCATTTGCACGCGGTACAGTACGTCCAAACATTCGCTATCTTCATGCTCACCTGAAGGGGGTTCAGTATCTATGTATCAACAACCAGAAATAATGACGCACTGAATGGATCGAGGTTATCTCTCAATGTGCCCGAGAACAGTGTCGCATCCTGTTGCTAGATCAATCCCGTGCGAGGCACAGCACCACAATATAGACTCACCTGAGGAATAAAAGTCTGACATACAAGTTAGCAACAGAGTACACACAACTAACAGATTGCAAACTCACCAAACGAGAGCGAAGGTCATGGACACCAATCGTAGAGATATCAATCCCGTCGATCAGGATACGACCGCTGGCAGGATCGACCTAACACATCAGCTCAGCAAACATAGACTATCCTTCATCAAGCGTCACCTACAAAGCGAAGAATACTCATCGCCAAAGTCGACTTTCCACTACCTGTGCGTCCCAAAAGCCCAATTCGCTCCTTCGCATTCAAAGTAAAAGAAACATTATGCAAGACAGGAGGGAGCTCAGGGGCATATTTGATGACCAGGTCCTCGACGGTTAGCAAGCCTTCCTTCGTCGAGCTAGAAGGCCAATAAGCAGGAGGACGACTCGACTCGATGATGGCAGGAGGCTCTTGTGGTAAATCGAGGTATTCTACAACACGCTCGACGGAGCTGAAAGGGCAGGACGGATGCACATGAGCATAAGAACATTGCAAATCATCTCCACATACTTTAAATCAAGTTCAAGTGCGGTCCAGAACCGACAGGCCCAATAAACACTGGTAGTAAAGGTCATAGAACTCGTGATACACAAAGCCGCGGTACCAGCTGTGACATAACCTGATACTGCGAGGAGAGTAGTCGTCAACACAGCCAATCCACCGAGGGCATCGAAATTCAATAAGAGCCATCGGTTTGTCATCCAGAAATTATACCACATCTGTCATAGTAACCGTGAGTGTGTCGTCGTACAGTAAGACTAAATTTGCGTCCACCTTGGTAGTAACGTCGATCTTGTCGTGTAGGTCATCCAAAAAGCGCTGTTCAGCAGAGAAAGCCCGAACCGTAACAATACCTTCGAGCAGCTCGCCAAACCCAGAGAAGATAGGCGACCGGGAATTAGACTCCATACGACGAAGATCTCTCCCAGTCTTCAGATACCCAAGAGCTAACATGCGGTAGAAGAAACCTATGATCACAGCAGGGATAAGGAAAATCGGGAAGAAAAAGCTAGGAAGTTAATGTTAATGCATGAGCTTGTAACTTATTTAGACATGAGCAATGACTTACACGACAGTGAGAATCGCAGCCGCAAACGTCGCCAATGAAGAGTTCACAGCTGATAGCGAGCTCGCGAGATTGCTGTCAATGGTTTCAATATCCTAGAGACCATCATGCGTGAGTTGACGATTCAAAAACACAGTACTTTCAGCCTCACTTTTCCGAACCTATTGAGCATGCGACCAGCCGGGGTGATATCATGCCAGCGCATCGTGGCGCGCACAACACCTGTCAAGAGCTTGCGGAAGATAGACCTCGATGCTTTCAACGCTCCGTTGTATTGAATAGCAATCGACAACACGCTGACTGTCGCGGTAGCGAATCCGATCAGCGCATAAATACCGACGTAGAATAGCGGGTGTTCATGAACGTCAGGTAACGTGACAGGACCAAAGCCAGACGTATTGACATGGAGGTAGCTGTTCGAGTAGAGTTGATAGTCATGATAAGGCACGTAGTCATTCATCAGCGCCTCGTTCTCGGTTAATGCAGAGGATGTCATCATGTATAGACTTGGCTGAGCACCACGGTCGTATGCTTGACCCCATTCCTATAACAAACATAAAATGACGATGAAGAAAAAGAAAGTGTCGACTAACCCGAACCCAGAGCTTCTCAATAACACCTAAGCTCTGCGAACAAACAATGAGAATCCCAAGCATAAACCACGTCCGGTACGATCTGCCCGCAGTCAGCCATGGAAATCTGAAATGTAACAAAATCCTTACGATGCCTTCAAGTACGCATTATAAATTGACCACTTGACACCTCCAGCTTCCCGGTGTTCATCCTTGATAAGCTTGCGAGGCTTTTTCTTTGGTTCTACAGACGCGTCTGCCTCGGTGTTGTCCTCCTGCGCTTCGATGGAAATCTCGGTGGCCATTACAGGCTCCTCCTCCTTGACTTCCGCAGTGGAATCCTGTGCAATGTGGTCCAGAATGCCTTGAGTACGGAGATCCTTGACAGTACCCTTGGCATCAATGCGACCATCCAGCATGCGAACGAGGTAATAAGTGCCAGGGAGCACAAGCTCTACGTGGTGAGTAACTAAGATCTGTGAACAGATTTAACACCGCGTCGTATCATCGTGAACGAAAGACGTACCACTGTACGGCTTGCCATCAACGGTCCGCGGAAGAGTCTTTCGTATAAGAACCGCGCAGTGTGACTGTCCTATTCGCAATATATATATAAGTACGAGGACAGCACATGGACAGACAAATAGTAACACTCACCACAGCACTCAATGGATCATCCAACAGGACATACTTTGTGCGAGCATACACGGCACGAGCAAGCGCAACACTGAAGACTGTGAGCATTCCGAACAAAGATCTAAAAGCCATGTCTTACCGAGCTTTTTGGCCACCCGACAAACTGACTCCCCTAGAGCCAATCTCGGTATCGTCTCCATCCTCTAAGATATTCAAGTCCGGCCGCAGCGCACAGCACTCGATGACATTGTTGTACCTCTCCTCGTCAAGAGGTTGCCCAAATAGAATGTTGTCTTTGATGGACTGATGACGCAGCCACGGTGATTGAGCGGCATATGAGATTGACTGCATAAGTCCATTCTCATCGATGTTCGACATATTCTTCGGGATGGTCAATTTGCCGCTGATGGTAGTCATCTCGCCTAGCAGTGCCATCTAACAAAGCATTAGGTGAAAATTAGATTTAATGGAGGGAACTTGACTCACGAGCAAAGCAGTTTTGCCACTCGCCGTCGGTCCAGTAATCACAGACAGCTCACCCTCAGGAAACTGTATCGAAATATCCTTGAGTTCAAATTTATGATCCTCGGGTGATGAACGGATGGACTCGGAATCAACGGCAGTCGTAGTTTCATCGCTCGAACTAGTACTAGTACGAGAGTGGCTTTTGCCCTTAGCTGTTGGCTTCTCTTCCGGTTTCTCGGGAACCTCATTCCACTTAAAGAATCCATTCTCGATGGAAAGAGTGTCATCTTCTCCATCGACATAGGGCGTGCGGCCTTTCTTGATGGAAGACACGTGATCATCGACTTCATCCTCCTCGAGGTATGTCTCGATACGTTTCAACGCAACACCAGTCTGAAAGCCCATCATCAGATACAACTCTCTAAAAATGAATGAATGATAATATCATACCTGTAGAATTTGAACAATCCAAGCTGGAATAACACCCAACGGCTGACTGATGCCCGCATGAACCACAGAATGAGATAAATGCATCATTCACCACTTACCGAATCATGCCGAACAGGGCGATGGACTGAAAAACTGCATCAACAATCTCATCTGACTCCC
Organism: Suillus spraguei; assembly: GCA_016800925.1. NCBI lineage: Eukaryota > Fungi > Basidiomycota > Agaricomycetes > Boletales > Suillaceae > Suillus > Suillus spraguei. Next base: position 20,845 of record JABCPU010000361.1, on the reverse strand, counting down.
AACAATTACCGAACTGACCGTAAATGCAATCGACACAGTTAGCTGATTACCTTGGTACACGAAAGTGAAGAACGATATGAGCGACACCAAGATGGGAGCGGAGCTCCAGATCGTAGAAAACAGCACTTGGTTAATCCGAGCTAGTGAAATAGCACGTCAGTCGATTTCCAAAAGATGACGGAGCAGTTATTTACCCTTCACCATCCAACCCATCTCCACCTCCCGTGCATCCATGGTCCGTTTAATCCAGCGGTCCTCCCACGCGAAAAACTTGATGAATTTGACAGCACCGATGAGCTCATTGAGGACACCCATGCGTTTATCTCGCGAAGCAGAGACACCCTTGTGGATGCGAATGCTACGTTTAGCGACAAAGCTGTTCAGGGGCCAACCGACGAGGAGGACGACAAAGCCTGCAAATGCAGACACACCCAGGAGACTGAAAATAAAAGTTGAGATGCATGAATTGATTGACAGGGGTGGGCTTCCTTACTTGTAGAGAAAGACCATGGCAATGGCAATCTCGAACGGACCTATCAACACCGATAAAATCAATTGTCAAACAAGGAAGGACCAATATACTGACTTCCGTAAATGAAATATACGCCAGATACCATCATGGCAATCCTGTTCGCATCTACAGCCATCAGATTGACTATTTTTCCAACATCTGCGCCAGCCTTGGGGTCATCCGCGGTCGGATTCTCGACAGGCTTGATTCCTGCTTTTTTGTCGGCAGCCTCCTTAGCTTTGTCTTTATCGATAATACCCGAGTAGTCCTGACGCTTGAGAGCTTTGTCATAGATAGCAGCCATTAGCTCCATACGCATTCTTGTCGCTGCTCGCCGCCCAAACCACAGATGCTGGACATCGGCTTCTGCCTGATGCGACATAAATGAGAATTCCCGGATGAATGACCTAGCTACATACCTTCAACAACGTGCACAGGAAGGCCAACAAAGCGTAGATATATGCTTGGGTTCGGTCCTCTGCGGTAGGTTCATCGACATCGATAACATCAAGGATACGCCTGAGAATCGCTGAGCTCGGTAGCAAGCTAATAGAATGAAAAGCGGCACTCACATTAAAAAGAACGGCGACGCATAGGCGAATGCGACGCTGACATAAGTCAGGGAGAAATCCATTCTGACTCGAGCGTTGAGTGACATTTTCAGTGAATGAGGAAGGGGGGCTCACATAAGATCTTTCGAATTGGCAGCCCACAGACGACGAAGTAGAGAGGAACGACTAACATTGGACATCAACAAAGGATTGCGTGGTATTATGATGTATACGCACATGATGGTACTGAACTTGATAAACACCGGACGGGATTGCTGGGTGGGACTAAGTTTCCAGACGTCATCCTCGTTCATGGTCATATTCGAGCCACGAATGATGAGCGGGTAGACCCATGAGAACGTGATCCATTCCCACATAGTGGCATAATCTTCAGGCGAGTGCTTGACATACTATGACGCGAATAAGTAAATCAGTAGGTAGGTGATTGAAGAGACAGTGGCCCACAATATCTTCCTTCTTTATACGATTACTCGGCAATTGGAAGGGCATATTTCCTACGACAGTCATAGCCATCAGAATGGCGATGAGATTGGAAATGAGGCCCAAGAATGGGAGTTGTGGAGGCAATGGGACACCGAAAATCTGGTGGTCATACAAAGTACCGCCAAGTAGGATGACGCCAAAGACGAAGTGTAGCACGAACAGAGCGAAGAGATCGAGGTGGATAGTTGGCTTGGGCCAGAAGACAGGCTTGCAGGACGCATATATCCAAGTGGTAGCAACGAGAAGTTGCGCAATAGCCGTCCAGACATAGGCCTTATTCATGACGATGTTATATGCACCGGCAGCAGACCAAACGAGAGCCTGAACCAAAGCGACAAATGAAAGTACTATGGTGCGCCATAAAGGAACAGTGTTGTCAACGACAACGTCGCCTGTGTTTTCCCCTTGACTATCTAGAGCTTCAGCCTCGCGCAAGGATAAAAAATTGCGGAAAGGGAATTTAATAACGTTGGTAAGTGGACGAGCGAATGGAGGAATCCGGGGTATGGAAAAGAGACAAAACGCTAAGACGAGCGCAGCGGGTACGATCGCACTAAGTGAGGTACGTACGCAGGCATCTGATAGATTAAGTGCATTGCTGCCTGGGCATAATTGGACCACCATTGATCTCCAGAGAAGCTTTTGGACGTGCTATCCCGATTCCCGTGGAACTTTGAAGTTTGAACAAAGTCAGGACTAGAAGACGACGGCAGTGATTCGGACTGGCTCGTTGAAGTGGTAGTTCCAAGTGATGAGCAAACCTGACACTATGACAGTAATGATCACAAGTTCAACTGTCTCGCTTATTATGTGCACAGGACAAGTTACTCATACTGTTATTTACATAAAACTACATGACGGTGCGAACATATCACTCCACGTCAGCACTCCCGCCGCGGTGCCGCGCACTGCGGCAATAACAGGATTGGTAAGCAATATCAGCATCTTTGCGTTCAGCACGCATCAATTTCTCGACTCCATGACAAAGTACCACTGGCCAATTGCGACTTAACTGCGGCAATTTCTATAAGCCCCAACTAAAGTGCGGCGCTACCTCATTAACATTAGTCAGTCTTATCGTAATACTGCATTAGGAAGGTCGCTGTCAATTACTCTCGCACTCGTCTATAAATTTGCCAATCTACGGAGGCCTACCTACCCCGCATAAAATGTCTGATTCAGGCAATTTTCTTACTCTATTTAGATGTCTCGCTCTCAGAAGTCTTGAACGGATCAAAATTTGTGTTATCGCGTCTCTCTGAAAACATGAATCTATTTATAATCAACCCCGGGCATCTCTCTCCCACGAATACTCCTTTATAACTTTGATAACTTTATAAAGCCCAGATTATAGAAAAATGGCTGTGAATTCACTTTTAATGTCTTATTACTGATTCAAGCCAGACAGACTCAGGACAGATCTACCGCAAAAGCGTGAAAATAAAGACCGATAGCGGGAATTTTTTAAATCTCGAATACCTGGACAACGACGTTCACAGTGAACTCACAGCTAAGAATACGAACTTGTCCAAATATCAGTACCTGAATGTTGAACTTTGAACCACATGTTAAAGCTATTACTAGTAAGGGCGTCTTTTACCCCAGATAAAAATGCTATCAACTTACCTTCTACCATGCTGCATGAGTGGCTCACTTGCCAAATTGAAATACGCAGATAGGATCCTTTCAATGAGTATTATGTATCTTCTGCAGAGCTCAATGCACTATCGCCTACCCATGCGATCATATATGGACCTTTCCTCTGCTCAGAGGCACAACTTACAGTAAAGTCCGGCAAGATTACTCTCAAAAGACCTCATCCACTTTCACGTCCCTACTAGCATCGGCGACATCGGCATGTGGAAGATCCAAGGGTGAGAATACTCTGCGTGACAGCATCGAGCCAGGCTGTATCGATAACAAGAAACGTCCTCACTGAACTTCTGTCTCTTACCAGCTATCACTTAAAACTCATGCTTGGCCTAACGTAGTGACAAGCGACCTGAAAATAGGCTAAAATTGTAGGTTTGATTAAGAAATCAAACACTAAGAATGTGATAGAATGTCTGTACCTATGGTGTTATACCTGCACATTTATTATTTGCGCGGTACGCGTTCCTGCCAATTGAGAGCTATACAAAAGCATTTATAGTGGTACACAATCAGATCTAACAATGATTCAACAATGACAACGTCGCAGACGACAAGCAATTCGTATTGCAGATGAGGATGTTGATGAGGGGGTTTAGAGCATTGTACCTTGTCGTTGCTCGGTGATACTTGCAAGTGGTCTGCGATGAATGTACCGCCAAATAAGCCTGACCATCATGCCAATGAGACCAACAGGGAGAGCATTTACTAGAAAAACAGTTAGCATGAGAAGGATAGGATGATGGTAAGGACAGACCAGTTAGGAACCCCTGCTCAACGACGACAGCCTGAGTAATGATGCACTTGACAGCGTCAGGCGCGGACAACGCTTGAGCCTTGAGGTGGCTAAAGAGCAAGCAAGCAAAGTCGGTATGCATGGCCTAGTAAACCTACTCTGATTCACGGCTAATGAGCTTGTTGGAGAATGTAAGACCAGGCATGAGACTACGCTTCTTGAGCCGGATTCTAGATAGATGTAAAGATGCCTTCGACAGCAGCAAAAGCGACCAAGCGCTGAACGCTGAACAGATATCTACTTAAGTGCCCGGTCAGCCTTGCGCTTGATGCGAGGGTGTCCATGGCATCAAAGAGGTATTTGCGATGGGCAGAACCCATAATATAAGTGTTGATGAAACGTGAGTAAGTATCAGAGTGAACGCTCTCACATCATGATCTGGAAGCCGTAGAAACACTGTGCCTCAGTAGCCTGGACCTCATTAGAGAAACGTTCAAGGAGAATTTCATTGGACGACAGCTGCCTCAAGCTTTACTGCAGGCCTGATTGTTACTCCAATGTGATGGAAAGAGGTGACGATCCAGCACTTGGAGTCTGCAAGACTCGCGATCATCACAAACAGAGTTCAGCTGCAGAGTACCTGTCAAGCGTCTCCTGTAATTCTGGACTTGAGTGATACATGACCCATTACGGCGTTTTTTTTAATCCACAGCAATGTCACAAGATAGAATGCCACAATTGTCAGTAAAGTCGCAGTATTATTCTACAGCACCAAGGTCATAGTTAGTTTATGACCTCGACGTCGTCTACAGCTTCCATCTTAACCCACATACCACCCTGCGAGGTAGAACCTGATTAGATGGCTGCGAAGCACCTCAGAGTAAGACTTGCCATGGCATAAAGTGTGAAATGGTTTCTCGGCCTGAACTGCTCGATAGCCTGTCGACCGTATTTCTCAGCCCACCACGCAGGCGGGCGCATGGCAGGTTCAGGGGATAGTGTAACCGCGGAAAAGTTTTGCAGCAAACGAATCACCATGAATGACATCTCGTTATATGCAAACTGAGGTCAAAAAGGGGGGGATTAAGAATTGAGGCAATAAGGAATGAGCGACATACTTGTTGCCCTAAGCAAATTCTGGGTCCTGCATTAAATGGCAGGAAGATGAAAGGATTGGGAATCAGGTATTTCTTCACGCGCTCGTCGAGCCATCTATCCGGATCGAACTCCAATGCTAGAGCACGGGGTCCGATTGAATCGACAATGTATGTGTAAACGAATTAGTTTTACTTACCATCTGGTCCCCATAGATCTGTTCTCCGGTGCATGAGGAACACTGAATAGCAGATCCTGAAATTGTTCAAGTAATCACGCAATGAATCCAAATGATCGAATATGATGCATACGTGGTTCCCCGTGGGATAAACAGTGGCTTCTTCTCGTGTTCGGGGGATGTCAGTGTTGTATCGTGGATGTTTTCCCTAAAAGCTGGTCAAGTATAGCATCTTCAACGTAGCCTAAAAGCGTACCTCACATCAAAGGGGCTAGGCGGTTGTGGTACGATTTAGAGTGCGTCTTGATGTCAAATTCAACTACTTACACAGCAGGAAAAAGGCGCAGTGTTTCTGAAATAGGTGAGCAATATCCCCACGAGCGATGGGAAACGAGTGTATGCACCATTGAGGACGGCTCTGAGATACTTCATTTCTCTGATATCATCATATGTGGGTCTGCGAGTTAGCCCAACCTTCCTTATGATTTCTTCCCTGAGCCGAGTGAGAACCTCTGGATGCATTGCCATCAAGTAAACAACCGATGTTAATGTTGAGGCCGTCTAATGATGATCCTTTGTTACAGATCAGGATGATTCAAAGGTGATGGAAGCTTACCGTATCTCTTCCGGCCAGCAATATATTTAATGTCTCGTCTTTGATAATTTTGAAATCTACAAAAGCATATTTCAACCATAGATATGCCGTAGAAACATAATATCTCACCTGTCGTCAAATTAACGAGATGGTCCACAAGGGTTTGGTCGTCTGCGAAGTCATTTTTGTTAAATTCACCAGTCGTACTATGCTTCTCCAGAGCATCTTTGAGGATCGGATCTAAGAATGCGTTTACCACTTTCATATGCTGGGCTGTGTCATCAGCAAGAATTTCAGTGAGTGGCCAAATCTGCCCGAGAGAAATACGCCGATTTATCGTCTGTTGAGCTTCAGAGAAAGCATATGCGAAGGCTGTGGCGGTGTCGTCTCCTTGAATAGCATCTGTGGATTCCGTTGCGCTACAGGGGTAAGGGAGTCCAGCTGAAAGTGAATTGATACAATGTCCAAATAGAAACTCTGAAGCAGAGTCAAGCGTAAATCTGGAGATGAGATCCTGTAGTAGGATTAAAAGATGACAGAATGTTAGCTTGAAGAAACCGTACTTGGAAGTCGATTGCCAAGCCCGCCCTGAAACGTTCCTTCGCCAAAGTGATAGCATGATCCGCGTGACGGTCAAAGATATCAAAGTGACTTATCCGATCATGATTGAAGAAAGGCCGTGTCATGGTTCGGTGAAGCCTAGAAACACATCTAAGATTCCCCATCAGAGGTGATCTTCAAATTCATGGCTCACTTCCAAATTTCACCTGGTGATACAACCAATTGGTCATAACAAAATGGCCGGTGAATGCACGCTTACCATCCGAATTAAATACGCCCGTTCCAAGGACAGAGTCAGCTGCTTCTCTGAACTTGGCACCTGCATCAAGTCACATGTCACATGTCAACAAAAGGCCCATCTAAGGTGCATACCTTTAACATAGTTATCGAAGTCAGTTGCAAGAATAGTCTGTGTAACGTTCGATTATAAGATATTTTATAATATACATTGAAGCTTGCCTTAATGTGTTGCGGCTCCGTGGTCATGATGAGGTCCTCCCAGAAAAAATAACAATTGATAGTCGGCCCGAGCACCTTCATTTCGTCCTCTAAACCTCGTCCTAGATAGAAGTATAATTCTGTAAAGCACGAATATGAAATACATGAACGGAGACTGTACCTAGGTATTCATTCTCAGACCTCAGAACTATGTTCACTACCTTGTCCAGATTTCCAGGCCATTTCCCCTGCATACGAGGAACAAGTCTGGCGCCGAGTCGATTGGCTTTTTGTCGTTGCGATCTCTCATCTGCAAGAACGTATGCCGCAAACCCGAGAGGCACTGCACCCAAAACAGCTGCAGATATGAACCATGGAGAAACCCGGACGCCTCTTAGAGAGGCCAGGCGTACTAAGATAATGACGGAGGAAGCGGCCGGGACAACAACAGAAAGTAAGCCCCGTGCGAGGTAGGCTACGCCAGGACTGACCCAAGATCGGGACATAGCTTGGAGTTTTTTACTAGTTGGTGACCCAAAGTGGCAAAACAACCAAGGAGTATTGGCACTACACAGATGATAGTTACAGTGGGTGTCCAAGTCGCTGATGCTAATAAGTATTCACACCAAAAACTGCGGTTGATAATTTTACAGGGGTCAAACCTTATTTTAAGGCTATGCAATCAGTACCTCGGGTAAAGTCACAGCATGTCACATGGGCACCGGCACTACATTGCACTTTCAACCCCGCCTCACTCAACTCCGCCGCAATGGTGGTCATTCAATATTGAACCTCAGGATGAGGTGTATTGGAAAGAGAATGACATGTATTGGGTTTAGTGGTTAGAAATACGAGTTTTGTGAAAGTGCCGACTTCTGGAGTCTCTGGGATGCCATCATAGTCACGAGTCTAACTGTTGGGTGAGTCTTAGAAAAGTTGACCAACTTGATGAGTAACCTACTTTTGTTCCAGAATTGCCGCAGAGACAACCTGAAGACTCTGACTAGTCAACTTGTCGCTGCTCCAACCTTATGGCTCCTCCAAAAAGTTTTATCCTCGAAGTTGACGCCCGAAGGCCGAGCACCTGCCCGATCTTAAGCTTTGACTCATCTGATACAATTACAGCAGTTTGCATAATAAGAGAGGCCGGCGGTATTTTCCCAAAAAAGCGTGCATTTGTTTTCGAAAAGTAGTCCTACAAAGATCGATTTTTATCTCAACAACGAAGCAAGCTATTGACATGGTCCAAGCGACAAAACTGATCAGAAAAATCGAACGCAGACGACCAGCGAAAAAACTAAGCGATTTGGTGAAGTTGGTGGTCACCTGCTCTCAGAGCCAACAGTCTACAACAACACTTTTTTCTCCGGTCAAACGTCTCCCTTACCCCACTATGAAAGGTCACACATCGTCGCAAGAACTATGGGAAATTATCATCCGAATGCTACCACTCCTTGACACGTCTGAAATCATGGCATACACTGTGCAAGCAAATCAACAATAGAAAGGATTGCGCGATGCTATAAATTGACTGGGAAGCCGTAGAAGTCAGAGGGGTAAGAGTGGTAGAACTCGAATAATGGATTGGAAGATATCGAGGTGCGTCCATATTCAATCTCTTTCTGTGCAAATTCTGACATATAAAAGTACATGCATGGCTGTTTGTCCCGCAGCTGTGATATGTATCTAGATGAGCTCCGTGATGAGATTAGCAAGGCTCGCGGAAACACCCGTCATTGTCCACCATCTGGCGAACGCTTCATCGCACGGGATATTCAAGGAAGAAAGTTAGTGTCTTGATTCTCGTTGACAATGATGTTTGATTGATGTGTGCAATAGATCACTCGAGAAGCAAGAGAGCGGAACCTTGATAAACGTGCTGAGTACATGTATCAGATTGGCCTCAAGTATAGACCCGACCAACTCATTTTTGTCGACAAGAGCTCCGCCGACATCTGGTGCGGAGCTGGATCCACCTGCATTGTGGCTGCTGACGAAGTGCCAGGCTTTTTTGGTGGAATGGCCGTGGCCGTGGTTTAGTTTTTGAGACACTTCCTGACTTAAAGGATCTTCCACCTGTGTACCACTGGGAGCTGTGATTGCTTTTTCGAGGACGGCTGCGTTTACGAGGCTCCTTGACCTTGCGCACTCGTGCAGGAGCCTTTGCCATCCTGCGAGACAATGTAGCAGACCGGGAAAGTGAGATGTGTGTGAATTACAAACCAAATTCACACACATCTCACTTTTCCCGGTCTGCTACATTGTCTCGCAGGATGGCAAAGGCTCCTGCACAAGTGCGCAAGGTCAAGGAGCCTCGCTAGTACTAGACACGAGACAAGTGTCCACTTCGCCAGATCGTTCCATTCGTTCTACAGTCGTCTGCGCCTCATTGTTCTTATCAAGTTTGTATCTTACCGCTTGTCATTATCTTGCTTCGTTACTGAAATAAAAATCAATCTTTGTAGACTGTTGGCTCTGAGAGCAGGTGACCACCAACTTCACCAAATCGCTTAGTTTTTTCGCTGGTCGTCTGCGTTCGATTTTTCTGATCAGTTTTGTCGCTTGGACCATGTCAATAGCTTGCTTCGTTGTTGAGATAAAAATCGATCTTTGTAGGACTACTTTTCGAAAACAAATGCACGCTTTTTTGGGAAAATACCGCCGGCCTCTCTTATTATGCAAATTGCTGTAAGAAGATGGAGTGTTTGATTGTCTTTGACAACTCCAGTCAGACTTAGTAGGGCATGACATCAGTGACGTTTTCTCGGGTATACGCCCTGGCAACGCCTGTGGGTGAACCATGGGTCGGATGGTAAGTGTTACAGGTACCTGTGATTGGATCACCCGCACAGGTATAGATAGGTACGACTCGGAAATCCTGCAAAATTGGGTGCTCGCAGGCGCTCTAGCCTCTAGGGTACTTGGGAGACTTAAATCTGTGGCAGTGCTACAATTATCGATGGACTATCGATAGATCAATCATCGATGGATGGTCTCTGCAAAATCCTACATGATCTACGCGACTGGAGTCCGTGTATGGTCATTGGAGTGAGGAATAAAGCACGAAGGAATAGAACTTTCCACTGTCCACAGATGTTGTACCATGTCACTTGAAGGTGGAGGAATATCAAAAAACGGTTTTTGTAGCCAATAGTTCTCTATACTCTATATCGACCCACAGCTCCGGTCCATCCTCTGGAATCGGACCTGGATTCGAACTTGTCGTCATCATCACCTACCGCCGGAAGTAAATTGATATTGATCAAACCAGGAATCTTTTTCCTTGGTCGCACAGTTGTACCAGCAAGTTCTTTATATCTGGGCGCTATCTGCTTAGAGAGATTCGCAACAAAGTTGGGTATATCCTTGCCGCCATGGATTCTGCTACTGTGTGCGACCAGTAGTTTATCTGTCTGGTTTCTATCGCGCATCCTGTACGTCGGTATTGTCAGTTGCCGACAAGCTGCAAAGATGGGTGCCCGCCTTGCATCCCCTCCGAAGGGCAAACGATCTGGTGACACTGTATCGACATTCAGTCATGATACGAGCCAAATAAATGGAGGACCTGTTAAAACTTAACGGTGTCGGTCCCTAGACTACGACACATTATACTTGGAAAGTTCGGACAAGTCACCAATGTAGATATCCAGGGATGTTGGGTGACAAAAATAAGCTCATCAACGTGATCGTGCGTTTTGACTCGGATAGTACATGTAACTGCATTAATATTGCCCACTGGCAACTAGACCAACCATTGTATGAGAACGTTCCGATCTATGGTGGACGATAGTTGCACCTATTCACGCTATGGTCCTGTCACATGAATCGCAGATCAGTTCTACGCCAGTCTGCGGCGACTCTGCGCGTCGTGCTCACTGAGGTAGATCCGCAGCTGCTGGTAAGCATTACTATTAATATCACAACATTAGTGGCGAATGAATCTATCCTTCGGATTCCTTCCCTGAGCTCACTGAGCAGTTCTTGCCCTCCAGGATATGCGACTCACTCAGGCTGCGCAGTGCTTCATTCCCGCTATGACAGTAGTTGGTGTTGTGTTTCTCACTGCGTCTGTTGATCTTAATCGTCGACTGTGCCTTTAGTTGTTATCAAATCATTGGACCCTTCACTGATATTCCTACTGTTATTTATGTTAACGATGAGTCGAGATTTCTCCGTGCTATTGTCTTTTCTGCATGACTAAATTGTACTGCGTTTGTTTTCAATCATAATGGGGTCACCGTGGAGTTGACATCTGGTCCTGCGCGCATTCCTACTGTAAGGACCGGATGTCCTCTACGCCTGGACCATGGTTTCAAACCAAGAACGTTCAAGACCGACCACATGCTACATGCTATGCAACTCTCGTCATTCATATCGTCACTCACTCAATTTTCGTACCCCTTTTTCTCTTCATCTTGTCAGTTACAACGCCACTTCCTTGTGCCTCTGTCTTCACATAATCGTTCGGCTCATCCATCACCGAGGACCCTTACCGTTTTCATTATATATACTGCCCATGTACTCCCGTGTCTCGAGAGGGCGAAGCTAGCGCCTGGCGGCGCGAGTGGGAGCGAAGCGAATTCTATCCTAGATCCCCCGCTCAAAAAGCACCTTAGAAAGTCCTTAGAGCGTCTCGTCTGCTAAGCTGTCTCAAAAGTATAGTCCTGTTCGTGTCCTAACTACGTCGATCCGTCCCTTGTCGCTATCGCCTCTTACCTCTTTTATCTCTCTCTCTCGTTTTGTTCTCTTTTCCCCTTCGAACTACCGCAAGCCTTACACTACTATAATTCTTAACAGACATTTTGACCGGTCTATCTAGCCTGAAGTATCTTCCCACTGTCTTTTCTCTTTCTCCTTCTGCCGCATCCCATATGGCTTTGAGACAGCATGACAATCATGTGTGGTCTTATTACGACGATCAACATTATCACGACGGCTTGCAAACTCTGTCCGTATCTGTACTGACCCTTGTTGCCCCCGTTGTGTGCAGAAGAGAGCAGAGATTCGTACGAAGACTGCTGCTCTATGGAAAGCCAGACCACCGTGCTCTACTTCCAAGGCTTCTACTTCTCAGAACCTTCCTAGTAAGGTAAGTGCTTGCATTGGTTTCCAAACACCCTGTGCTAATGTATCATGTAGATTTATTCCCGCTACCATAAGGGAGTGGGTTATATCATATTTTACCACTGGGACATCATTCAAATCCATCAGGAAAACCCTCCCATGTAAACTTAGATAAATTAGAGACTTTTTTGACAGCTGTCAAAATTTGAAGTAGCTGGCTCTAAGAGCGATAGCGCAGTGCAGGCTAACGATAATCATTGGCAACCTAGCGCAGTGTAACAAAACTATATCGATCTATGTATGTATTTACATAAAATGATGAACACTCGTCAAGAACGTTGGAAGAGGTCCATTCACATCAGGAAATTCACACATTCCTTGACGTGCCCTTATGCAGACTTATTTACACTTAACTGCCTTGGTGAAATTGAATCTACTTGTCCAAAATTTCAATGTGAGTGAATTCAGAAAAAAAATGTTGAGATATATTAATATACATGTTTTATTATATTTCGCACTCAAAAAATATAAGATATGCCAGGTGAATGATGTGAGAGAGAGCAAACAAGTTTTGAGATAAGTGAGTTAAGCTGATTAAGCACGTCAAGGAATGTGTGAATTTCCTGATGCACGAGGAGCCACAGGTCCGAAATGCGGAATCAAATGTGTGCTACAACGAATGTTGCTGATTGGTATAATGCTGGCCATACGTTCTCCATTTTTGATGATGCACGAAACCTTGTGCAAGCCATGATCTCGGTTAGGTACGCAGAAGGGAGAGAACCATTCAACATATGCGAGATGTTGAGGGGGCTGGAATGTGGATGGGAAAAGTTTCGGGACGGCTTTGGGAGGGATCGAAAATATAACATGGACTTGCGCAATTCGATATCCTGTTGAATAGTACTAGCTACTGAGTACCAGTCAATAGAACGATTCAGAACACTTACCTTTGGTGCCGAGTGAACCACCTGTACCATCATTAACAAACACAGTATCAAATCGTGGTGCGACACTGTCGGATGCAAATGTTCCTGACCGTCCAGGACGTGCATGGACACTATCAACAGTGACCAGAGAATCGTCATGACCACAAACATCAGCCGAGAGCCATTTCACCTTGTGAAAGACTGGTAGTGTTCGAAATGGGATGTGGATATCGGCTGCTCGATCTTCGAGCTGCCTGGCTGTAACGGTAGTGTTGGCAGGAAGTGTGACTTTGGCAACATAATGTGCGAGAGATTCGTTAAAGTGCGTGGCGCCATATTCATTCACAACCCTGTCCATGGTGACTGCCTTGACTGTAGGATGCTTTGTCATCGTTTGAGTACGACAAAATGTCATTTCGGGGGGACGTGGCTGATGTGACGTGCAGTGTTACCAATAAGTCTCCACTGAATGTATTTTTCGTGACGAAAAACTTTCTCCCTCCGTTCAAGCCAAGTCGTCATCTGAGTAAACTCGTTCTTGTGATTCATAGAACGATAAGCATCTTTTGCGAGATCAATGTGAAGACGTTCAGTGTATTCAGTATTGTAGTTGTCCGTAGTGCCGAACATTTGAATCATATGAGTGTAGTGAGCTGTGAAGTGGAGCTTTGGCAAATTGAATGAATTCCGAATGCTGAGGTCGATAAAGATGTCCTTGTTGTCGTGGAAAAGGTCGAGTGCCTCATTGAGTAAGACCAGTGTCTTGGAGGTGTGAGATGGGTACTGAGCAAGGTATAAAAAGTCTAGCAGACCACGAACGGCACAGAGGAGTTGAGTGGAGGACATGTTATGAGGTAGACTGGTGTCGATGATGATGCCGAGCAAGAAACGGCAAATTTGATTGTGTTCTGTACCGCTCATGCGTGAAAGAGTAGTGATACCCTTTGTAAATATTCGGATATGGTGATTTGGGGGAAGGCGTCGACATTGTGCATCTATCTCTGCACTGCCACATGCGTCAGAAAGCCAGGCGAGGAGGTGCTTTATGAGCCCTTGGTATAGTTGATGCAGAACATCAGGAGTTACAGATTCAAATATATTGATGAAGGGGAGTCCCTCCCAGAATGGGTGGACAATTGGCTTAATGCCAGCGTTCGCACATGCCCGAACGAAGGCCAATCTGCCTTCATCGAGAGCACAAAGTGCATCAAGTACCGCGCCCAGGTCTCGTGGTTGCCAGTTTGCGATACCAGTTGCTAAACCAAGCTCGTCAGGGGGAATGTCACACTTCATACACTGAGTTGTCTTGATTCCAGTAGCTAAAACTTGCTCTGGATAGTCTCCTGCGAAACATGCGAACAAGGGATGGCCTCGATGCACTGTTCCATCACCACGTCGCATGTTGATGCCATTGATGCCAGCAGCTGCGAGTGGAGCAAGTACACGGCCCACACAAGCATGATACAAATTGGCGAGCATCCGTTGGCGAGCGGCTTTGTTGGTGACATGATCAAGGCGAGTAGTTGGAAGATATGCAAGGAGGACATGTGCGTGGCGTGATGGTTTCCGACGAATGTCCTTTGGGATATTTCCAATCGTCATGTAGACGGGGTATGCTGACTTGTTGCGAAACATCGTTACTTGAGTCTTGTCTGATGAGATAATGACCGGAATTATTGTAGCACCTGGGCGCTCACGGTCTAGGTGTTTCTAGAGAACACAGTGTTAGAATTTGTACGTCGAAGGTCACAAAAGATAGATAATACGAACCTGACTATTCCACCACCATTTTCCGGTATGCATCTCATGATATAAACGAATCATTTCGTCTTTGTCGGCATAGTGATGTTCAGGAGCGAAGACGAGAAAGTCAGCAAAATTTGGATCATTGAAAAGAGCCTTGATACATTCAATGATGTCGTGAAAGTAGACATCAAATGCTTCATTGGCGACAACAATCTGTTCGCGTTTGAATTTTGGACGGCCCGGAAGTTCGTTGTCAATTATCTTGTTCAACTCTCACATATTCTTGAAGGAAAGACCAAGCTTTTCGCTAAGCTGGAGGTGTCATGATTAGATTATCCTTGCGCTCGACAGAAGCACAGACTTACACCCTCGATCGAGACAAGTTCTGAGAATGCTGTTGAGCTTGAACCTCGTAATTTTGCCCAACAAGCCATATCCCAATCAAGCTTTGAGGCAAACGGAGCATAAATATTGTCTGTGCTCGAGTCATCAAGCTGTGTATGGTAGGTTGCATTGCTTGGCTGCTTGACAACATCAACAGGTTGTCTGGCTCGTACATATATCAGGGTACCAGACAATTGTGGGTGCCTGTTCGTGTTCGTGAAGTCGCTGTTGTGCCAGACTGGGACGAAATAAATGAGGCACTAGCAGCGGATCTCAGCACCATCCCCCCACCAACTGAGATCATGACGAAAGTTCAATTCGAGGAGGCCTTCGACAACCTCACTTCAATCATCGCGAAGGTAGTAGATGCAAAGGTGCCGAAATCGAAACCATCACCCTACGCAAAACGATGGTGGTCAAAAAGCCTGGATATAGAACGAAAGGAAGTACATAAATTAGGCCGCAAATCGAGAGCTAAACTAGTGTATAGAAACGACCCAATCCACGAACAGTATTGCAAAGCGCGCAACGCCTTCTCAGAAAGCATCAGGAAGGCAAAGGAATCTCACTGGACCGCCTGGCTGGAAACGATGACCCCAGCCGGGGTATGGAATTTTCACCACTACGCAGCAAGCAACCCAGAAGATCAAATGCACACAAGAATCGCCACGCTCAAGGACCCAGAACGCAATCATCAAAACTCAACCCAAACCAACGACAGGAAAAGCGAGCTCTTATATGAGGTCTTCTTCAAACCCCCCCCGGCCAATGAGCACGTAGACCCTAATTATATTTACCCTCCTCCCATTTGTGAGTTTACACTGATAACGAATGAACAGATAGACAGAGCGATAGCAAAGCTCTCCCCGCACAAAGCCCCTGGACCGAATGGAATAAGTAACTGCGTCTTCACCCACTGCGCAGCGCAGCTAGTCCCATTTATGGGACCGATATTTCGAGCGACCTTTACATTAGAAATATACCCGGACCAGTGGAAGAAGTCATCAACCATAGTACTGCGCAAACCCGGCAGACCGGACTACAGTCTCCCCAAGGCGTACAGACCGATAACGCTGCTGGACACCATGGCCAAAATACTATCCTCATGCGTGGCAGACGACCTCACCTATATAGCCGAAAGACACGATCTCTTAGCAGCAACGCACTTTGGGGGAAGACCAGGACGCTCGACCACAGATTCCCTGCACTTACTAACGAAGTTCATTACTGACGCTTGGGCCTCAAGGGAAAATTTTGTTTCCATGTTGTTCCTGGATGTTAAAGCCGCTTTTCCCAGTGTCGTGGTCAACAAACTCCTCCACAACCTCAAGAAATCAGGAATACCTCAAGAATACATCGATTGGTACAGGAGAAGATTAGACGGAAGATCAACATCTCTAATCTTTGACGATTTTCAATCGGAATCATTCCAGGTCAAAGGTGGTGTCGACCAAGGCTGTCCCTTATCCCCACTTGCATTCATCTTCTACAATACTGACCTACTAAGAGTCGCAGATCCAAGACCCCGCAAGGGAGAACTCAGCTTAGGATTCATAGACGATGTCGCTTTAATAGCGAAAGGTGAGTCATACGAAGAGGTGAACACTAAGCTAACTAGAATGATGGAGAAGAGAGGAGGCGCGCTACAATGGAGTGAGGAGCATCACGCGGAATTCGAGCTAGACAAAACGGCACTGGTATGTCTCTCAAGAAAGCGCGTGCAAAGTGTCACGGACCCACACAAAACAATCCCTGCGCCAAAACCTGCAATCGCCATTCGAAATCACACAATACAACCATCGAGCTCGCACAAATTTCTAGGAGTAATAATAGACGAGAACCTTAACTTCAAGGAACATGCAGCCCACGCCCTGGCAAAAGGCACAAAGTACATCCTGGCCTGCAACAGGATGATCCGACCCACGAAGGGCATCAAAAGTCGACTAATGAAGAGACTATACGAGGGAGTAGTCATTCCTAAAATGTTATATGCAGCTGATGTCTGGTGCGCAGGACTGGTAGCAAAGGGCAAAGGAAAGAAGCTAAATGGACGAGGGGCTCGAGGATTCGCGTCGCAAATGGCAAGGGTGCAGAGAATGGCAACCCTGATGATAACGGGCGGAATGAGATCCACTGCTACAGATATCCTAGACGCGCACGCTAACATACTTCCCTTTCAACAGACACTACGCAAGATATGCCTCAAATCGACCCTCAGAATGACCTCACTCCCAGACTCTCACCCGCTAGCCAGAGACATCAAGATGGCCTACAACTACGGGAATGCACGCAACTTTGCCAAACCAAAGCGCCACCCATCCCCGCTTCACAAGCTAATGTACGAATTCAAGGTCAACCCAGCTCGAATGGAGAAGATCCACCCAATCCGCCACAATCCAAAGTGGAAGCCGGACGTCGAATTACAGATAGCGAGGAAGAAGAAGGAAGCAGCCGACGAAGATGAGCTGGCGAGGGAAGAGATCCGAGTATACTCAGACGGTTCGGCCATAGATGGAGGAGTAGGGGCAGCGGCCATTCTCATGCGAGACGGAGAGGTAAAAGACGAACTAAGGTTTTATCTGGGGAAGGATAGCGAGCACACGGTATATGAGGGAGAGCTAGTGGGGATGATTCTAGCGGTGGAGCTGATTAGAAGAGCAGGAGGGGAGAATCAATGGCACTGGGGTGGACAACCAGGCGGCAATTCGCGCAACGAAAGCATTCAATTCGCAACCCGGACATCACCTAATGGACACCTTTCACGACAGTCTCCGTGAAATCATCCCAGACAACAATGGCAAAAGGCTGGTGGTGAGATGGACGCCAGGCCATGTAGGAATACCGGGGAACGAGAAGGCAGATGAGAGGGCAAAAAGGGCAGCAAGGAAAGACGTCTCGGAGGGGAGACTTCTCCCAAAGTCTCTAAGGACGGCAGCGAAGGATCCCATCACGCTACCAATCAGCAAATCGTCCACACTCCAGCAGTTTCGAGAGCGAATCAAGGAAGAAGCAGCAAAGGTCATGCACCTTTCCCCCCGTTTCGCTGCCTTACAGACCATAGACCCAACCGCTCCGTCGAAACACTTCGCAGGACTCATTGATCAATTCCCGCGTCGTCACAGCTCGCTTCTCTTCCAGCTCAGAACAGGACACATTCCTCTCAACAAACACCTACACCGTATAGCGAAGTCAGAAACAGCAACATGCCAACAATGCAACGAAGGAAACGAGTCAGTCCATCACTTCCTTCTCACCTGCCCAGCATACACCAGACAACGCAACATACTCAGACAAGAACTAGGAACGAGAGCGCACCATGTGAAGCACATTCTCAATGACGCTGAATGTCTAAAGTCACTGTTCACATTCATAGCCAAAACGAAAAGATTCGAGCCAACCTTCGGAGACGTATCACCACCAAAGGACAAGAACGACAAAAACAGCTAGACGCACCCCAATCCCTGTAACAACCCCCCCTTTCACCTTAAGCTGGTGTTAACGTCCGCGCCTCGGCCAGGACCATTGAACACGACCCAACATCCACGGACACGCACATATGCATCAATTAGAGTAAATACCGCATGTAATGTCTATCATAGGGCTCCGCCCCAACGGACACAAAACAAGGATTCAAAAAAAAAAAAAAAAAAAAAGTTTGCGAGTCAGTTCATAGATATCCAAGGCAGTGTAACGCCAAGGAAGCTTCACCGGCTATGCGATCTACTGCAATCAAGGTAGTGAGAGGACTCAGAAGAGGGGGTTTACACAGAGCACAATATAATTAGTGTTTCGAACGTGTCCAAAGGCACGACTCGCCATGGAGTAAATATCAATGTTGCATCAGCAATTTGCACAGGGGCTAAGACCAGTTAAGATGGACTTCTAAGGAAACCATCCATGAGTGGATGTCAAGGTGTGTTCGGATAAAAAATGCTGTCATCGGCAGGTTTTGAACCTACACAGGAAAGATAAACAGATTTTTGATTCTGTTGTGGTAACCATCAGGCTAAGAGCAGTTACAATGAACTGCCAAAGAAACCATCATGGGTGAATATTAAGGTGTGTTCCGATAAAAAAAACCTTGTCGTCGGCGGGTTTCGAACCTGGACAGTCCAAGAGAAACAGATTTTGATTCTGTCGTGGCAACCACCAGGCTAACACCAGCTACCGTGAACTTTCGAAGAAACCGTCCACGAGTGAACATCAAAGTGTGTTCTGATAGAAAAAACCTCGTCATCGGCAGGTTTTGAACCCGCACAGTTCAAGATAAACAGATTTTGATTATGTTGTGGCAACCACCTAGCTAAGACCAGTTACGATGAACTTCTAAAGAAGCCATCCATGAATGAATGCCAAGGTGTGTTTCAATAAAAAAAACCTTGTCGTCGGCAGGTCTCAAACCTGCACAGTCCAAGAAAAACAGATTTTGATTCTGTTGTGGCAACCACTCCATGAGTGAATGTCAAAGTGCGTTCTGATAGAAAAAACTGTAGTTTAGCAGGTTTCGAACCTGCGTAGTCCAAGAGAAACAGATTTTGATTCTGATGTGATAACTACACTAACCAGGCTAAAGTCTTTAACTCCCACTTGAGGACTCATCCTGGGGCCCCTGATTGACACTGCCCGAAAAGATGACATGGTCAGTAAAGTTCGAGTCTGAACGTCTACGAGACAATATAATTGCCCCAACGAGGGATGACGACTAAGATAATTCTAATTCGCCATCATTAGCAGCAAGTTCAATGTGATTGACATTACCACTAAGGATACACGGAGTTTCTGGAAACACCGAAGGAAATGAAATGAGCAGATACTAGAAAACGAGGACAGTGAAACACTGTCACCACCTTGAAGGCCAGACATGGAGGATTGGAGATGGGAGTCTCATCTTCCCACAAAACGGTGGTCACGCAGCAATGCAGTCCATCCTAAACATAACATTGAGACCTCACGCGACCTCGAACTCGACATCGGTGGTGAGAGCACGGCAATAGATCACTGAGGCCATGGGGATTTCAGCGAAACGCGAACTTGGGCCCAAATGGCTGAGCGAACAAGTAATCGAAGAAGACGAGAGAAGAATATCATTCAAGGACAAGAGCAACAGACGCAGGAAGACAATCGATTTGAATGATGTCCCATAAAACACAATATAACCCACTCCCTTATGTTAGCGGGAATAAATCTACATGACACATAGCACAGGGTGTTCGGAAACCAATGCAAGCACTTACCTTACTAGGAAGGTTCTGAGAAGTGGAAACCTTGGAAGTAGAGCACGTGGTCTGGCTTTCCATAGAGCAGTAGTCTTCGTACGAATCTCTGCTCTCTTCTACACACAAGGGGGCAACAAGGGTCAGTACAGATACGGACAGAATTTGCAAGCCGTCGTGATAATATTGATCGTCGTAATGAGACCATACATGATTGTCATGCTGTCTCGAAGCCATATGGGATGCGGCAGAAGGGGAAAAGACAGCGGGGAATATACTTCAGGCTAGATAAACCGGTCGAAATGTCTGTTAAGAATTATACCAACTGTCGATAGTAGGAATATGCGCAGGACCAGATGTCAACTCCACGGTGACCCCATTATGATTGGAAACAAAACGCAGCACAATGCAGTTGCAGAAAAGACGATAGCACGGAGAAATCTCGACTCGTCGTTACATAAATAACAGTAGGAATATCAGTGAAGAGTCCGATGACTTGATAACAACTAAAGGCACAGTCGACGATGAAGACAACATACGCGGTGAGAAACACAACACCAGCTATTGTCATAGCGGGAATAAAGCACTGCGCAGCCTGAGTGAGTCTCATATCCTGGAGGGTAAGGGCTGCTCAGTGAGCTCAGGGAAGGAATCCGAAGGATAGATTCATTCGCCACTAATGTTGTGATA